>LAVV01009069.1:0-19907 GCA_001263375.1 Puccinia sorghi
TTTGCCAGGAAATAAAACTATAATAAGGTAACATTTTATACTCTTATTTATTTGTAACAAGGCTTGTTTATTATGCAATATATTTTTGTATATACTTTGTCTAGTCAGGTTGTCTCTGAACTAGTAGCAAGCTGACAGCAATCAAGCTTAGAGCGGAGCCATTCACCTGTAACAAGAAATAACTGTAGGAGTACCAAGAGTGTTGTTTGACTTTGATTGAAATTACTTACCGGAAGTTTGGTTTAATCCCCTAATACTTACTTCAACTATGTATCCAAATAAGTCAATGGAAGTGATAAGATACACGGAGATGGGAGACCAAAGGGGAGAGAAATGACCAAAGGCGCTCAAGTCTTTGCCCATCTGATAAACCCCACCAATTGTTGAGTCATGGGTTATACTTCACCTGGCAGGGCCACTCATGGACATAAGCATGAAAGACAGATGTTCCAAATGTCATGTCTGCTTGTCTTTCTGGGAAGAAATTGTGCTGTGGCAGGAAACAAAAGGTCAGCTTTAGTTGTCATGCTAGAAGTCATAGCTTTTGAGTGCTTACCTTTGTGATGTGGGTCTCCAGCTGACAACCTATATCATATAGGATACCAAATTGTGATAAGGGGAACTGAGGCAAGATGGTATTGATTATTGATATTGGGTAGTGTAATCTGCAAGAGAAAAAATGTGAGACTGGTGAGTACAACTGAGAGGGAAATGGAACATACTTTTCGCCACTCTTGTATACACTAGCATACAGTAGCGGCACATCATGTCGGAAAGCGCTGGCAAAGAGGCCGCTATCATTTTGTTGTTATAGATTAATGTTCTATAATCACGTAATAGTCAAGAGAAAATCTCGATACACGCGTTTGTAATCTCGACGCGACACGTGACACTTATTTGCTTGCTATAAATACTTTTGTTTTGTCGAACTTTTATTTTCCTATAAGGGATGTATTTTGTAACCTTTCTCAAATGAATTTCCAAACTACTTTTCCTGAATATTATATCTACTTCTCCACAAACCTGACCGTAACCTTGTGTGAAGTTCCCTGCACCTGCCCATGATACTAGTTCCCTGGAAATCCTGATCATCGTCACCTGATTCATTACACAAACGGGGCCCAAGTATGTAAATATGTACATACATACAAAGTCCACCGCGGAATCTTTTTTTTATTCACAGCCCCTTCCCGCAGAGCACATAGGCCACCGCAGCTCTTACGTAATCCAACTGGTGTTGACCCTGCTTGCTGACTAATCAACCCCACCAAAAACTGGAAACGGTCAAGAGAACTTCCCTCTTGACCACTCAACCCGACAAATCACCCAAACCCTTCAATAACCTCATCAATCCCACATCTCCATCTCAAGATGCTCAAGGCCGTCAAGCGAACCCCACATGTAATCACAACCAAGGTCGGCATGGCCAAGACTTCCTCAGATCCAGAGGTAGACGAACTCAAGCGTCGATTCACCATGGCCGAAGAGGAGTCAGTCAAGCTGCAGAAGGATGCCAAGGCCTATCGGGAGGCTGTAATGAGTAAGAAATTTTGAAGTTTTACATGATCTAGGTACATTCTCTTCTTGCTGACCAGATGGTCTTCTTGGCATAGAAATGCTTACCTCATCTCACAACTTTGGTCAGGCGTACATCACTCTCCTTTCCCCGATGAGTAACGAGGTAGACCTCCCGGAAAGGTATCCAAACGCATCTCAGACGATCGAACAGATGTCGGCCTATCAGGAGCTGATCACCGATCTCAAAGATACCATCCAACCTGAACTTGACCTCATCGATACCCGCATCATCGCTCCCATCAAGGAGTTCAACGAGGTCATCAAACATGCCAAAAAAGCTATCACAAAACGAGATCACAAAGTCAGTCCCATTCGTTCAAATCACGTCAAGACAACAAGAAAAAGTACCAATTTTTTCAACTTACACTTTACCCATGCTTTTCTCTGTTGTAACAGTTGATTGATTTCGATCGCCACAACAACGCGTATACCAAACTACGAGATAAAAAGGAAAAATCACTGAGTGAGTCACTGAAACCTTGGCATTTCATTTTCTGTCGGGTTTCTGTAGACCTGTTTATTGAAACCTGTGACTTGCCATTTCGTTTGCCGATGAACCATAGAGGACGAGCAGAACATTTTCAAAGCAGAACAAGAATATGAAGCCGCTCTGCAGGATTATGAACACTACAATAACCTCCTCAAGACCGAAATACCTCGTTTCCTCCAACTGACCACGGCCTTCATTTCACCATTATTTCATTCCTTTTTCTACATGCAGTATGTCATTTAATAATGCGCGTAGTGATCTGGTAACACCTTCATCAGAATATATATTCAATCATCCAACTTATTTATCTTGTAGACTCAACATTCTTTACACAACCTACGGAAAACTTCAACAATTCTCAGAGGGCCGGTTCGATCTCAACCAGACAGACATTGAAAATATTTACCTTGAACGATTGGGCGACACGCATTCTCGGATAGAAGAGCTCACCATCATCAAGCGTCCCCCGCCGACGGGTAAGTAATCCCTCTCACTTCACGACCAACGACATCCTCATCTACATACATCAGAGATGGCTAACTGATGAGGGATGCTTGGTAACCTTTTGCCGCAGCCAAAGTAATTGCTGAACGCCGGGCAGCCAATCCGCCACCACTCAAGTCGGGTTCAAGCAGTGTGCGCCCCCCGCTACCTCCGCCATCTCTCTCCAGTCGGACGTCAACCAACGGTTTATCTACGGTCGGGAGGCCGGCCTCGACTTTGCTCCCGAAGCCCAGCACTCACGCAACATCTAGTATGCCCCCGAAGCCTGTAATCGCACCCAAGCCTAGTCTGGCTCCGAAGCCATCCTTTTCCAGCAAGCCAGCACCCGCAGACCCCCCTGCCCAGGTCGCCGCACCTCCACCGTACACCCCCTCCACTGGACATGCGACAGGCATTGGCTCAGTGGCTGCTGCGGCCGCGGCCATCCAGGCCCGACGAGCATCGGACGCGAACCCCCCTCCCATCAAGCCCAAACTGAAACCGCCCCCTCCTCCCTCCTCTCAGACTACATACGTCACTGCGCTCTACGACTTTGTCGCGCAGGCTGAGGGCGACCTAAGCTTCTCCGCTGGCGACCGGATTCAGCTCGTCAAACGGACTGATAGCGAACAAGATTGGTGGACCGGAAAGCTCAACGGCGTCGAAGGTATTTTCCCTGGTCAGTTGATACTTCACACTTCAAGAGTTCTACACGTTGATTAAAAAGGAGGGTGTTTGCTTACTGTCATGAACCATGTTTTTATTTCTTTGCGCTGTTGCTTTCTTGAATCCACGATACATCTCAGGTAACTATGTCCAATCATGAAATCCCTTCCACCAAGAATATGACTTGCATATCATTCAACCATAAAGAAAAATAAAACCTGAAAAATAACTTCTTGTGGTTTGGCTCTCTTCAATACAAAATATGTTGTACTTTCCACTATAACAATCAAGCAAAAAGCAGAAACTATCGTACATCCAATGAACTATTATTCCTCTTTTTGTCCAAAAAAAAAATGCCCGGGGGAGAGGGATATATTGAGAAAAGATGAGGATAGCGCATGACTGGCCTACCAACCCATTACAATCTTTCCAACGTTCTCCATCTGCTTTTTTTTTTTCTCGATAAGCCGGCCTCTTCTGTTTGTACCCCTTTTTTTCCTCAAAGCTGAAACTAGTACTCTGTAGCTCAAGCAAATACAAACACTTGTGAGCTGCACTTGTATTTCTATGGAGTTAAATGGGCACGTGCCTTTATAGACTGTCACGCTTCTAGTGTTGGTATTCTTGTGTTTGTTGGGGGCTGATGCAAGAAGAATCTGGTGTACTTTTTTGTTGGGCTGCATGTTTCTTGACAGCCATGCGTTCATCTCTTCTTCTTCTTTACTTTGGGAGCTGAAGCACTAGCATGTGGTTTGTTGTGGTCCACTAGAGTCAGCTTGCCCTCCCGCATCTGGCTTGAGTGTTTGCATGGTGTAGAGGTGCCTCTGCAGGCCTCTTTGATTCAGAGCGGTCATTCGAGACGGCTGATCGGAATGGGCAGCAGAAACATCATGCATCACGAGCACGAACAGGTAGGGTGCGTTTGGCTCAAGATTTCAGCGTCAACAATAGAAGAGGAAGAGGAAACGAGATGTTTGTTGCCCTTCTCGGCAGGCATTCTACAGGAGCGCACATGTTACCGGGGAGACTGCGGCCAGTTTTCTTCGGCGAGCGACGAGAGAGCCAGACGGACCCAGGCTGTGGGTACTGGGTTGAGACTCGAGAGAAGATCCCCATGTGCAGAGAGCGGCGCCGGAGCGAATGATCATCACCTCCGGCTGAGGCGTCATGGTGAAGCCCTTCTAGGCTGTACGACCACCGCCTTGAAGGATGGCGGTGCCATAATACTAGTAGGGCTCCTTGAAAATATAAGCTTGTCAATGCTCGCAGGCCTTGACTGGTCTGAATTGCTGGCTGAACTGGGCTTGCTCGATCCAACATTGTGCTCTTAACGACCTGACGGACGAGGCTAGTCAAAGCGAGGGCGTTGGCTACCACGGGTGGGGTATAAGTACTACTTGAGGCTCAGCAGTCTCAGGTGATTTCTCTCTCCATCCCCCTGCCCGCACTTGTCAGATACTTCAACACCCTCTCCTTATACATTCCTTCCACGTGGTGCTCCACAAGACTTTCCTTGCAACCGTATTACCCTCTCATATACCCCTCTAAGCTCGTCATATCACGGGTCATATTTATAAATAATAATATATATACCAATTAACAAGATGATGACCAGTGCGACGATTTCGCTTGTGCTGATGTTTGCCTCGGCAACGAGTGCGGTACCGCACGGCTTCTCGAACGGATATGGGTCCCGCCCATGGGCCGGCGGCTACCCGTCCTACTACTACGGCCGACAGCAGCCGTGTTATGGCTACGGCTTCGGCACTCAACTTCCAGAATTCTTCGGCTATGGCTACCAGCCATACTGGGGCCAGGGGTACGCCGGCTCTGTCGCTGCGCCTTACGCAGGCCAGTCTTACGGCTACACCTCGCGCACCGTCTCCACTGGCTCACCCGCAAACGTTAGCACCGCAATTTGATCATGGTACCCTAATCCATATCTTTCAGGCGCTGATTTTCTTTTGCCTCTGTCCACTCGAATGTCTCTTTATTAGGGCTATGGTAGCCCGATCTTCGGCGGCTTTGGCGGTCCGGAATTCGGGCCCAACACCATTTCTCGCGCGGGAGTCAAGTCTGGCCAGACAGCCAACACGGCGCATGTGGGGGGAAGTGGGAGCCTGAATGGAGGCGCGCAGTTCGGCGCAAGTGGACCTGCCGGTGTCGGCGGCGAAGCAGAATCAGGCTCTCAGTTCGGAGCCGTCGTCAACGGCGGACCCCCAAGCGTAACCGCCCGGCCGATAACCAGCGGTGGTGCTGTCCCACTCAATAGCGGGAGCCCTTTTCCATCAACCACCAGTGGCCAATTTAATTCCGGGAGCTCGTTCAGCGATGGCCCACTCCCCATACCTAGCGCAGGCCAGCTGAACGTCGGTACCAACGGTGCGCCAATCGTGACCGCTCGCCCCATCACTAGCGGGAGCCAAGCAAGCGGGTCTGGGACAGTCAACAGCGGAAGCCCAATTCCCCTAACCACTGCTGGCCCCAATGCTGGTCCCAATGCTGGCCCGATCAATGGTGCCGGCTCAATCAACGGTGCTGGCGCAATCAAGGGTGGAGCCCAAGTCGACGCGGGCAGCTCAATCCCATCAACCAATGGAGGCCAGCTCAATTCCGGGGGGCAAATCACCGGCGCCGGCTCACTCAATCGTGGGAGCCCCATCGTCACCGCTCGCCCGGTTACCGCAGGCGGCCCTATCACCGCTGATGCCTCGATCAAGTCCGGTGGCCAAATTAATAGAGAAAGCCAAGTCAACGGCGGTTCTGGTCTCGCGGCAGGTGCTCAGATAAAGGGTGGTGCTGGCCTTGGAGCTGGAGGACAAGTCAACGGTGGTACCGCGTTCAAAAACGGTGGCCGAGTCAATGGTGGTTCCGGCCTAGCAGCCGCTGGCCAAGTCAACGGCGATGCTGGTCTCGGGACAGGTTCACAATTAAACGGTGCCGGCGGACAAGTCAACGGCGGTGCCGGTTTCGCAACAGGTCGCCGAGTCAACGGTGGTGCCGGCTTCGCAGCCGGTGCTGGTCTCGGCGCCGGAGGCCAAGTTACTGGAGGTGCTGGTCTCGGAGCAGGTGCTGGTCTCGGAGCAGGTGCTGGTCTCGGAGTAGGGGCACCATTAAACGGTGGTGCTGGTTTTGGTACCGGCGGACAAATCAGCGGCGGTGCCGGTTTCGCAACCGGTCGTCGGGTCAACGGTGGGACCGGCTTTGCAGCCGGTGCTGGTCTCGGCGCCGGGGGCCATGTTGCTGGAGGTGCTGGTCTTGGAGTAGGTGCAGGTCTCGGAGCAGGTGCAGGTCTCGGAGCAGGTGCAGGTCTCGGAGCAGGTGCTCAATTAAACGGTGGAGCTGGTTTCGCAACCGGTGGCCGAGTGAACGGCGGTGCCGGCTTCGCAGCCGGTGCTGCAGGCCAAGTCGCTGGTGGTGCTGGTCTAGGCGCTGGTACTGGTCTCGGAGCCGGTGCTGGTTTCGGAGCTGGAGCACACGCCAACGCAGGTGCCGGTCTGGCAGATGGCAGACAAGCCATGGGTGGTGCCGGTTTCGGAGCCGCCGCTGGCCTCGCAGCCGATGCTCAAGTGAACGCCGGTGGCCAAATCCGCGGCTCTGCTAAGTAAATACATAGGTGGTTCTGCCTCTAGTCTTCAGCAAAACCTTCCCCCCTTTCCTCGTCTTTCTTATCCTGAATGATTAAATTCCTACGGCTGCTTGTTTATACTTGTTATTTTTTGGTCTTCATTGTGGTTATTAGCAATAATGGTTTGTAGATAGTTAACTGAATTTTGAATTGCATGTAAATTCACGAGCAATGTACCAAGTATTATTCAAAAAAAAAAAATCGACACCCAGCTTAGAAAGATATTTTTTCTTGCAAACCACCAAATCAGTCTCATCTCATCAAGCCACAAACAAACATGTAGGAGAGAACGAGGAGGCAACGGAAGAAATCATTCATGCACATTCATGAAGAAAGGTTAACCAGTAAGGAGAAGGCTGTAGGGCATGATGAAACTAGTTCAGCGAGATCGGACCAGTAATAGGAGGATTGGACCGAGCGGGAAAAGCTTGTTTCTAGATGAATTAGTTCCAATCCGGCCATCGAATGTCTTCACGCAAGGCGAGAAAAAAGAACTGTTTGGACAGACAGATCAATTTCCATATCTCGACTGTAACAAGAATAAGGCCTCGAAAGCTTCCTTAGCGTGCTCCGGTGTTTTGGGGAGGATGGGTAGTTTGAAAGTAGTTAAGGGGACCGATGCCCTTTTTAGCGTCCCAGGGATAGAGGGCGGAGTTTTGGGTAAGGAAAGGGAGATGGAGGGAGGAAGGGTTGGCCGAAGAGGGTGGAGGGAGGGGCGTGAAGGAGGGGTGGAGTATGACGGGGTCGAAGAGGTCGCATTCGCAGCAGTTACTGGGTGCCATGAGGGCGTCCTCAAGTGCCGGGAAAGTGTAGTAGATCGGATGGTCGATGGTTGGGTCGACGAGGACGGGGTCAACTGGGCCGTAGAAGAGCCCCTCCACTCTTCGTGGGTTGAAACCGTCCTCCGATCGGTTCCGCAGAAATGGCCCGTTTAGTCGCGGAGGCGAGCTGCGTCCTGCCGCTGGCCGACTCGGCTTCATCGGCGAAGAGGATGACCCCGGTCGCCCCGTCGACGTGCTCGCTTGCGACGGCTCGGCGGCCCCAGATGTATACATTTTTAGCAGTGACGGACACGGGACCGGGTTCACGGGGTTCTTCAGGTACGCTTTAATCAGTAAGGAAGAGTTGAGCGAGGTATCTCTACGAGAACGCCTCGAGGGCCGAGAAGCTGGTCGAGAAGGATCCGGACCAAGTGATTGAGCTCTAGGAACGACAGTCTGGAAGGGCTGTTGACCGGACTTTTTTTTATATCGGGAATAACATTTTAGGGTCAGTACTTCTGGTAGGCTTGATATTTATCGATCGAGGAAATCATCTTGGACAGACAGAAAAAAAATTAAAATGAAAATAAAGATAAGAAAATTTATATCCTTCTGCATACGCACCTTGACAGCTGTTTGATCGACATTGAAAAGGCCATGCCGATCTGCTGGGAATAACGTCACCGAGGATTCCTGTGGGAAAAAAAAAGACCAGTCAGGTTATTGAGAATCAAAGCCCTCCCCAAAAATATGATTACAGGTGAACACTCACTTGGTTTGACCGACTGTGAGCAGCAGCATTGGACTGGACCTAAATAAAACAGACAGACAAGGGTTAGGCTAGGATATTGATTGTTTGTTGGTCGTGATAACTGCCGCTCACCGGAAGTTGAGCCGGCGTCTGTGATCCTCCAAGAAGGCTCTGATCAGACGTCTTTCTCCTAGGATGGCTTCTCATCTGTCGCGAACGTTGCCTATCTAATCAATGCTACACGGACATAATCAGTGCTCCGTCACATAAGTTCAAGATGAGGAAATTGTTAACTTACCTTTTAAGCTCCCCCTTCGATCGAAATGAGCCCGGTAAGATGCTCCCCACGCTAGACAGAACCACGGGGGAATCCAATTGCTTTCTGTCACACTCCTGTCACAACAGTGTTCCGCTCGCCTGCTGCGACTCCCCGGGACGTTGAACCGGTTGATTTGGCTGCTTTAGGGCTAAAAGTCCCCTCCGCCAGGAGGCCCACGCCAGAGGGGACTTGCGACTTCAGTCCCTAATTTCGCGCAAGCAGTTTGAAATTTCACTCCAATTTTTGTTTGTCTTTTTCACCTCTTCATTGCACATAGACCACAGCTCCAAAAAATTAATGTTGAATTTCTTCTTTACTCTACTCATTCCTGAATCCCCTTTCTCTTCTCCACCATTTATATTACCTCAATCATAATAGTAGATATATTCTGAGTAGCATGATAGTAATTGAATGACACAGCTTTGAAGCCTTTGAGCCTCTGTCTCGTAGTCATTTTTCAATTCATTCTAGTCTCCAAGATATGTCTCTTTGATTGTTTTGTGACTTTATTTATATTGGTTTTCTTTATTCATATTGTTTTTCTTTATTCATTTTCTCAACCACATTTTTTTCCAACTTTTATTTAGTCTATACATTCAGCCTAAATATAAGCAAAAACACCATTGGTTCTCCTCCTTTATTTTCCGCCACACCTTGAGCCAATCCAGTGACTCTCTTTGAGTGTCTCTCATCTGCCGGTGATTCTTAATCTTACTTATCTTGAACCTCCATGCATTCAATCCAGAAAGCCAAAAACTTAACAATTAATTTAAGGTACAGTTTCATAGCCCTTCTGCCTGGCTCCCCCTTCATACTTTTTTTTAATTTTGTTTGATCATTGAAAAGATAGAAAAACCAAAGAAAAACACAAAAATGAGAAATCTGTTTCACAAGTGCATTACCATGTTTTTTTTTTTTTTCTTTTCATCTGGAGGCTGTTGGAGTCATTGACAGGAATCTCCCTTGGATTTAGCTTCTCTTGGGATTATTTGGCGGTAAGTCTGACATGTCATCACCTTGGGAGTCATGTCAAATGACCTGCTTCCTTAATCACAACAATGATCATGGTGGACCCAATAATCTTTATTGAAATAACTAGTTGATTTCTGGAAATCAAAACCAAGCTAATAAAGAAACACAGTCAATAAGAATGAAGGAAATAAAGGAACAATCATAGAAGAAAGAAAAAGTAGACAAGAGAGCATACCACAGATAGTAAAAATGATAGTAGAATGAAGACTAGTTGATTGAGCTGAATGTTATGGCGGCTAAGGAGAAGAAGTCTAAGAAAGATATCAGGATTTGAATAAATAAAGATTCAGTTTTTTAGGATCAAACTTGTACTACTTGCAGAAGCTTGTTACAACAAGTCCAAGGAGCCCCCAACATAGTGCTTTCTCTCACGTACAGCTCACTGAAGAGAGTAATCAAGACACTGACAGCTTGTACCTTCAGAACCTGCGGCATCAAGAAGCCTAGGCCTGAGGTGGATGTACCAGAGAAATCTGATAAAGGCATGTGTGGCATACTCAACAAGTTGTCCGACTCCACTCCAGACACTCAGGCTCAGGTTTCTGTGGCAGATATGCGGGACATATGCAGTGACCCCGAATGAAGCCAGATAGACGCTGTGTGCGTGGAAGTAGCCGCTAGGATATATGAAGTGAGAGGTGTAATGTGTACGGCTACTAGAGTGTTCTGTGGATCAAGAAAAAGAAAACAAACATCATAAAAAAATCAGATACTAGGAAATGGAAGACAAGGTGGGAGAGTTTGAGGATTGGATCAATCAGAATTTACTGATGAAGGGTTTCTTTAGATGAAGGCAAGGCCTTTATTGAAAGTATCAATCTTGAGTTATTCTTGATGAACTGGAGGAGAGAATGTAGCATGGAGAATGGTTTGAGTTCAAGATTTAACTCAAACCCAACCAATTCTATTCAGAGGAAGGTTAGGGTTTCCTGCAGCAAATTCAGAGGAAAAGGAAAGAGTTGAGGCGGAAAAGAAACTGAAGTGGCAACATCAAAGTAGAGATAAAACTCAACAATCTTATTTCCATGTGATTTCATTCAAGGAAGGCAGTTAAGTTTCTTTTTGACAGTGAATACATAGTGATTAATGGAACAACAGATGTAAATAACCTTGGCAGGCTCAGATGGTAATGAGGGGTAGGGGAATCTTGTTTCTCTATTTTAGGTTTTGACATCTGAGGGTATTATGCAATTACCCACACAAGCTTCCTGAAGTCAAGTTTGCATCAAAGGATAAAGAGACGATCTTTGAGACTTGATTAAAGAAGAGACACTTGAACAATTTGGGCCAAATAAATACAATAATGAAGGGAAAATTGGTGCCTAGTAGATACAGAGGAATTTGATTGAGAGGGGGATGAATTACAGGAGGGAAAAGGTAAGTCCCACCAAAAGACAAAAAATTCTCACATGGGAGTTTCAACATATGGTGCAAGTCCTCCCTCTGGATTGTGCTCCCACAAGGTTCTAGAACCTCCCCCAAGGGAGGCCTTGTGTCAAGTTAGGCTTTAGAGCATCTCCACCAAATTGAGCAAGTTTTTTTTGCAGTGCTTGGTTCAAAAATTTTCCCCAAAGGTTTGACCATCATATCAAGTAAGCATTTTAAAAAACATAATTCAAAGTTCTACTGCATGATTTGGCAATTGCACCAAATACATCATCTACATTGAATTAGAAAAAATATAATTCACTGAAAAAAAAAACTTGATCAACTGCCTGCAGTTGGCATGCAGCATGCTCCAGCCAAGCTGCCATCCAAACTCCACATGTTTGAATATGTAGATGTTTTGTCACAGTCACTATGCAGTCTGCACACTGACTGTGCATCAAAGATTGGGTGAATCACTTTTGGAGAATGGATGGAGTAACAACAGCAGCTTCTTTCAGAATTGTGATTATGCCCCAAAGAGGGCTTTCTTCTTTTCTTTTCTTTTTCTTTCTTTTCCACCTTAGGACCTCAACTCAGGCCCCTTTTGAACATTTTATCTCTTCTTTCCCCATCAGAAATGCAACCTCACCTGGTTCTGAGCCCATAGCACTGAGACTTGCTCTACTCGAGTCCCTCTCACTGTTGATCCTTGTCCCTGAGCATACTCTGCTCTTGATTTCCAGCTCATCCTTTTTCAGTCTTCTCTGGCCTTGGCCATTATTTCTTCAGCTTCCTGGGACTTTCTGAATGTCAACTGCAGGCAGTTGAGCAAGTTTTTTTTTGCAGTGATCGGTGCCATTTAAGAGATAGTATTTACTTGGGAAGCTAAAATGAATATTATCATACATGTAAATAATACTAATGAGCTCAAACACCAGTGTCTAGGTCACAAGAAGAATAATTGCTCAAAAAATATGTATCAGAGAAAACAAAATTGATTCAAAACTAATTCTGTCTTTAATATGAGCCAAATGTTTTATTTTTCATTTTTTACTTCTTTTCATTTTTTTGGTTTCATTCATCATCTCATTCTTCTGCTATTGTGGAATTTAGTGTGCTAGGTTATTTTTAACATCAACAGTCATCTTAATGGTATAGAGGGGACTCAAATGCCACATTTCTGACTTCCAATCACCACCCCAAAAGGGGAGGAAATGATTATATGTTGCCTTGATAGAAACATTTCTTTCACCTAGGAGTTAGTGATTACTAACTCCCTTCTTACAATAGTGTAACTCAGTTATAAACCTGTTGTTACATCCCAAAAAACTAGTAATGGCCTTTGTCGTGGGGCTTCAGAGGCAGAGGTTACAAATGTGTATATCTCATGTTCGAGGGTGGTTTCTTGGATGTAGCAGTGGAGTTATTGTTGTGTTAGTACTTTGGGGCAAGCATCATTTCCACTCGGAAAGCCTCCAGATTTTTCTTCCTTTTTTTTCCAATCAATGACCACTGTAATGTACGCACGTACATTTTGGGGACATTTATCAGGGTTGGGTTTATTTTTTTTCTCTTTTTTTTTCCAGTCAATGTCTACTGTAGTGTACGCGCATAGATTTTGTGGAAATTTATGAAGGTCAGTTAGAATACCAGCCTTCCACCAGATATTGTTATCATTGGTTTTACAAGATTATCCCTCACAAAATCCGGTGAAATAACTATTGTCATTTGGTCATATTATTTTATATCCAAACCATTTTCCACCCAAACTTACTTATTTCATCAATGCCTGTGCCAATGTTATAGAATAAATTTAAGTGGTNGCTTGTTGATGAGCTCACTGTTGTACTGTTTCATTAGCTGGGACCACAGACATTCAATCTTCTTATTGTGGGTGCTTTTGGTGAAGAGGTGGGACTTTGTAGGATCACTAGATTTGAGGATGTATTGTGCTTTCAGGTTTATTTTATGGCCAGCAATTTGGATTGTTTTAGTCCCTCAGTCAGTTGATATCCTCCTGGGAATTCCTCCACAAAATTTGACAAGTTGAAGGTAGTAATATCCAATGTGTAAGGTTAATTGTTGGTGACATGAACATATATCCCTAGGATCTTGCGGCTCCAAGCATCAATGAATCCATACAATGTAATCCCAAATTTATTGAGTTTGTCGTGCCCATCAGAAGACCATATAAAATTTCGAGGTGTCTTGAAAACTCTTTGTTTGATTACCCTCTCTGACCAATCATCCACACCAACAGGGTCCAATGTCTTATTTATTAAGGCAACAGTCATGCTGAAAGGTTGGAAAGACAGGAATACTGGAATATTTGTTGGAAATAATTCCAAATCAACAAAGAAGATGAATCAGATACATATATGCTCACTTGTGGACTGAAATGCCAAACTTGGTCTGAAGAAGTTGCTTCATCTTGTGGTAACCAGCATTACATCCGTTTTTTGAATCTCAATTGATACAACTGTCTCTATTCCCACCTTTTGGGAGTAAGGGTCATTGGTGCATCTTGAAAGCTTCATTGTTTTGAGCTTTCCTTTGAGGCTTCACAAGGACTGGGTGTAGTTATGGCTAGTTTTAAGATCATGGTTAATCTGTTGGGTGGTGAGGCCTCTGTTGAAGTAGGTTGTAATTGTTTTCTCCAGGTTGTCTGCCTGCTGAGAGCCAAGTTTAATTAGCCCCCAGTGTTCCTTGCAGGGGTCAAGGTCCTCTGAGATACTGTCAAGGAGTGTGTTTCTTCAAGCTTTTGTTGCATATGAGGATCTGTGACACCAGATTCACTCATCTGGGCCACCTCTTCTTGGAATTCATTGCCAAATGTCCCTAGGTTTACTTGAATTTTTGAGGCTGGTGGTATTGTTGGAGGGTGGGATGATGTCGTCTTTCTGGGTGAGCTGGACTGGGTGTTATTTTGGGTGATGTATTGTGCAGTGGTTTGATGATTTTACCAGATAACAATGATTATTCTGGATGGACTGAAGCTTCTGATTGACTCATGTATTGGAATTTCATGGAATATGGTTGTCACATAATGGATGAGCTGCACCCTGCATGAAGGTTACACTAGCCAGCCCCATGTGGCCTATTTGGTGGTTGGATTCAAAATAAAAAAAAATGTGGTATGGCCAAATTAGCGGTTGGATTAAAAAAAACCCACTTGTTTTTTCATAACTTCTCATTTTTCAGGTATTTTGGCCAATTTGGGACTCCAGTGCCTCCATATGTATCTTTCATATCAAGCAGCTCCATATACCTTTCAAAATGATTTTGGGCTGGGAGAGTGAGATCGAGTTGTTGTCCTGGCACAGCTCTGTGCCCAGAAGAGTATCTGGCTCATGAGCAGTGGAATTGGGAAACAAAATAAGAAACAACTCTTCATGGAATTGGGAAACAAAATAAGAAACAACTCTTCCAAAACTTCCACCTTGCCCATGAATATCAGGTCGTCAACATGGAAAAAGATTAAGGAGTCAATGTCTTGGTGGATGAACAGACAAGGGGCCGTCTTGGTGGATGAACAGACAAGGGTCAGATGTGGACTGGACAAAGTTAATGTCCTTGAACCTATTGAGCTTAACCTAAGTGCTCTCATTGACAGTTTGTTTAGGTTTGAACTCTAATTAATGAGAGTAAAAAACTTAGAGAATCTCATTACATAATCCAAGTTGTATTTCTTCTCAGTTCCTCCTTTGTTTAGCATGTCTTCATTCTCTTCAATTCAATATCAACACTTACACCTCACTTCCCTCTTGGTCATCAGTTATGATGAGTATTTCTCAGTCAATCAAATGTCTCTTCCTTCAACTCAACTCACCCTTGTTCATCTCATCTCCTCATCTCATTCGCAGGTGTGCTCGCGTTGTGTCTCCAGTCCTTTGACTGTCTTGTCTCACTCACAGTGTCTACTGTTCCAGTTGCCTCTATTCTAGCCTAGCTCGTCCATTAGAACCATGCAGTAAGGGTTTCGAACCAGTTCGCTAACAAGTCTTTTAATATTGATTAAAAACAGAACCGGTGCACTAAAGAGAAAAACAATCAGACAAGTAAAAGAAGAAGGAAAACATTGAGAGAACAATCGCGAAGAAAGGAGATTCCAACATTCGCTGGAGCCTGTTTGAGGCCATAAAGCGATTTCTTCAGACGAAGGTACGGCGATTTTCTCTTTGATCCCTCCGGTGTCTCGATGTACAAGGTCTCTTCGAGGGGGCGTGAAGGAACGCACTTTTTACATGAAACTGGCGGAGAGGAAGCTTCTTGTCGATTGCAAAGGAAAGCAGAACAAGGAAAGCGGAGAGCTTGCCTGTGGGAGCAAAGGTCTCATCATAGTCAATGCCAGGCAGTTGGAGGAATCCCTGGATGCATATGCGAGCCTTTTTCTTTTCAGAAGAAAAAAGTGTTGCTGGTTTGGTTCGAAAACCCCAGGTGGTCTTCAGATAAGAGGGTGGTTCTTCATTCATATCCTCCCAAACATCATGACTTTCTATATTGTCGAGCTCTTCATCCGCAGCCTTCAACCACTTTCACCGTCATCCGAACATGCTCCTTGTGGAAGGTAGCCGGATCCCCAGTCAAATGACTGTATTTCACGGGCTTGATTTTTGTAGTTCGCTCCCTCAGAACACGACCAAAAGTTGATGGGACTAGAAGATCAGCAATTTCGACGTCGCTTTCCTCATAGGTTACTGATGCCATTCCAAACTGGTCAGCACTCGAGTTTTGATCAGGTTCTTCTTTGATTTCAATCCAATCTTCATCTCTTTGATTTCAATCCAATCTTCATCAGGAGATGCTTCGATATTTTCCTTTTCATTCAGGGGAGGGATTGATTCATAAATATTCTGATTGAAGGTATCGAAGTCATCATCGTCGTCAGAGAGTGTGTGCTTTTCAGCCCAGAAGTCCAGAAATTGTACGCCTTTAAAGTCGACGATTTTTCCATCTTCTGCAAGGATTCGTTACAAAAGAAGCTCCACATCCCTCCGGAATTTCTTGGGGTAGATTTTGGCGCCAGATTGTTGAGGCTGGATGAGGAAGGACACCGGATTATCAATGGGGCGAAAGAAGTGAATTGGAATGGATCTTCCCTTGAAAAGCTCGTAGGGAGACTTGGAGGATCGGTGCGGCGGAATCTGATTTAAAAAGTACTGACTTGCCACATCGGACGAATACCTCTTGCTCAGTTTCGAGTCGGTTAGGATGTTTCTTAGGGACTCAATAACAGTTCGGTTGTGGCGTTCAGCCAATCCATTTTTCTGGGGAGGATAAGGATTTGAAGTTCTGCTCTTAATCAAATGCTCTTTGCAATAAGCTTCCATTGAGGAGCCAATAAATTCTCCACCCTTGTTGGAATGAAGAACTGATGGGAAATAGCCAAATCTTCTGGCTTCAAAGTTGATGATTGTGGTTAGAGTTTCAAACACGTTGCTCTTCAGGATTAGAGGAGTAGCCGAGAAATATCTTGTGTGACTGTCCACCACAGTCAGAATGTATTAATTACCATTACGGGAAGAGGGAGAGATAGGTCCAATCAAGTCAAGGTGAAGTTCCTCAAATGGCCGAGAAGCTTTCTCGTGTTTGGATTTGAAAGATGCTCGAGTGATTTTAGACAGTGCACATGCCTCACAGCTTGCAATATTCCACAGAGGAATTCCCAGTTTTTGTCTGATTCGGTGGTAGCTTACATGTCCCAGAGACTTGTGTAGATGCTCGGAAGAAGAGAGATAGGATTTTTCTTCTTGATTGCGAAAGTTGGGACAGGTTTCCCTCATATCTTCTAGACCTAACAATTTGATTGTTTTGAGACAATTAGAAGGAATTTTTGAGAAATTAGACATGGACATTGAAGTCATGAAGAACAAGGCATCTGACAGATAACAAATTTGTGACAAGATTAGAGACATAGAGAACTCAATTCAGGATAAGATCCCTGAGTTCATGGGAGAGCACCATGCCAAATTCCATGTCAAAACATACCGGGTGACATGCAGTTAAATTGTGTTACTCTAGTGCTATTCCATTTCATCAAAAATATTATGTCACTGGTGTATTATGTAGTAAATTATATATATATGAATGCAATTCAGCCATGCTCAAGCACAACTCAAACTTGCTCAGCAGCAGTTGATCAATGCCTGGCTGGCCTCATCCATGATCCACTTCTCCATCATCTTCCCAAGGAAGGGGGGGGCGGGGGGCTATCCTTAACCAGGTTTCTGGGTGTGAAATGTTTTACAGGGATGATAATTTGTGAGGTTTGAGTTGGCATGAGGGGGGGATGTGATGGGGATGAGCTTGCTTGTCTTTTTCAAACTGAAAAATCCAATTGAAATGTGAGTATTTTTTGTGGAGATGTTGTCTGTTAATTGCTCCATGATCTCATCACTGAGACCAGCAATGGGCTGCTACACTACACTACGCTACAGGGCCAAAAAAGTGTAGCATAGTGGCATTTCTTTTTTCTGCCAACACTGTAGCGTTAGCAGCGCTACAGGGCCGCTACAGGCTGTTATGCTACAGCGCTTGTAGCAGCTATTTTCCACTACAAAGCGGTGTAACGTAGCATAACAAGGCCTTTTTTTGGCCTTGTTCCGTTAGCTTTAGTGCAAAACCCCTAACAGCTGAGACAAAAGCCATTAGCTGTTAGCGGTTTTGCACTAATGCTACTGTTAGCGTAGGGCCCAGTGTTGCTGAGTCCCCACTTACTCATGTGCTCATGGGTGATGCTTTTTATATTTGAATAAATCAAAACAATTGATGTTTTTATTCTCAAAACTGTGAAGGATATTCTGTTGTTTAGAGGGTTGAATTTTGATGAAGTCCAGATGCTCCCCCATAGTGTTTGTATCAGACTGAATTCCAGATGTGTTGTCACCATCTGAATCAGATGAAGGGGCCAATATTTTCTTTTTTGTTTGCCATTAGTTTGAGGAGAGAATCTTACCCATCTCACTAGATGAGCCAGAAGATGAATTCAGCCCTTTTGCTTCTTGGAGTTGAGGCTAAAATATTGCAGGGATGCCAGCAGAGAGTTGATCAAAACACCTGGAGTCCCCAAGTTCTGAAGTTTTTAATACAATCATCAGTGGACCAGAAAAAAGACATGTTTTATTCCAGTATAACTCACCAGAGAATGAGCCCATTTTTGTATAGCTCCTCAAGTACCAAAAAAATACAGTGTTTCTGTGTTGACTAGAGAAGGAGAGAAAGAGATATCCCATAAAACAACCCAATAAAAAGACACACACACACACAGACAGAGACAGACAAGACTAAAGCCCCATTTTTCATCTACACAAACACAAAAAAAAAATGTATATATCATCGACAACAAAAAAAAAGCAACACACAGAACAAGAAATCATAGAAAAAGATAATGTATTTATATATGTATAGATGGTGTAAATTTGAAAAAAGAGAAAAAGAAGTATGGCCAGTCTTTAGTTGGTGTTAGGTGTTACTGGGGGGGTGATATAGAAAGAATCAAGGTGAGAAATCAGTGATATCAGATTATGTGCAAGTGTGTGTGTTTTTGCACGAGTTTTCGTATATTAATAATAATTTATAAACAAAATCAAAGCACTTGGAAGAAACAGGAAAGGCAGAAAAAAGAAAGAAATACTGAGAAAAAAACTCCATAATATCCAGCGAGAGGAAGAGAGAAGAGAGAGAGTATATACTAAGTAACGAGGAGCAGGAGGTCTAAGTAACAATAATGATAAAAAAAAAAGTGGAGAGGGAGGAGAGAACTATAAGTTCTTTTTTTTCTTTTTTTTTGGTTGGAAGGAGGAGGGTTGTGATGGTAAGAGTAGAAGAGAGATATCAGCAGCCATCGAGCGGCATGACATCGGTGAGCCATTCGTCACCGACGCGGGACTTCATGGCTCTGAGGAAGAGCTCCTTATCGGCACCGGAAGCGTGGTGGATCCAATTATCGAAGATGCCGCCATCATCGGCTTGGGGGAGATGATTGGGCGACGGAGGATCAGGCTGACGAAGGGATTGATAGCTGGGAGGGTTCGGCGAGCCCGGAGGCGGGGCCCGGGTTCGCTCGGCGTCGTCCTGCTCCATCGCGTCCGTGACTGTCGCACCGTCTTCCTGAGCATGCTTGTTGGCCGCTGTTTTGGTGATCATGAACCCGCCCGCGCCATCCGTCGCGCCCCACACAGCTGCCCAGTTGGCTGCCTCAATCAGCCCCGCTTCCTGGTCCTCCTCCGTCAGCTCCTTCATCACCGACCCACTCGACGACCCACCTGTCCCTTCACAGCCTACGTCTTTCCTCGGTTCCTGATCCGTCCGGAAAGGTAACGCCGCTGATATCAGCTCCGGCGAGATCCCCGTGCTAAACGGATAGTTGTTAAACTTGGATGGGATGATCCCGTTTGGGTTGATCGAAGAGGGCAAGAGACCTTGTTTGATCATTTCCTCGTGTCCTTCTTTCAACACTGCACTCAATTGTTCATCCGTCAAGCTAGCAAGATAGGTCTGATGGTCGATGGGTGATGAGCCAGGTTCGAATTCATGCCCTGTCTTCCGCAGTGGTAACGTATCGGGGGTCTCAATCGCTCCAAAATGTTCAATGTCCATTTCACCACTAAATTCCCCATGCACAGCTCCACCTTCCATTATCGGTGGCGGGGTCGGATTCAGGTTACCAGAACGTATTTCGAGGTGCTCGCTCAACGGCGTCAATTTCGAGTAAGTGTCAGATCCACACAAAGGGCATTTTTCCGAGTGAGGCACCAAGGGGTTATCGAGTGATCCTATTGATGACTGTAGGTGCCCCATGGTGCATGGGCAAGTGGCTTTGGGGGGGGGGG
>LAVV01009069.1:27257-45469 GCA_001263375.1 Puccinia sorghi
TCCACACATGCAAAAAGGTGGATTTTGGATGGCAGCTTGGCTGGAGCATGCTGCATGTCAGCTGCAGGCAGTTGAGCAAGTTTTTTTTTTTCAGTGAGGGAGTCTCAAAAGCATTGTCTATTGCTGCTGCCATTGAAGGCATTGAAATCCACATGGTTGTCTGGAAGTTTGAACTTAGTTCTTCAAGGTTACACAAGGCCAAAAACAAAGGCAACATGTACACATTGATTGGTTAGGTACAAAAGGGCCCCTTTTTACCTAGCAAGGCAATTTGTACACATTGCCTTCACTTTGGGTCTGGTCTTATCAGTTGCTGGATCCCTCTTGTGAAATTCTCTTCTCTTTTGTATCTCTTGATAAATTTGCTGCCAAACTGCCATAAATGAATCTTGTCCCTTTCCTAAGCAGTGAGAAACTGCCCTAAAGCAACTGTGGCCATCAGCTAGCACATCAAATACCATTTGAACATGTGGCTGGATAAATTGAGGGAGTTCTTTCATGAGATCAGACATAGGTGGAAGGATTGATTTTGGTATACTAGCAGTATTGATGGCTTGGTTATTTGATATCACTGGCAAGAACTGATTGCTTGTGCAATGTGGGTGGTTGTGGAGGTTGGAGGTCTGCATATTGTAGAGGTTGGTGATCTTCACTGAATGCTGGTGGCTAAGACTTGTATTTATAATGGCACAAGATAGACTGGTATTCAAACAAATGGATTGAGAAGATAATTATTTATGAAATATGTTTGAAGGTTTGTCTGTTTTCCCCTGTGAGGCTTGGATTTGATTCAAATGAACATTGTCATTAGATTGGGCATATTGTGGTGGTTTACTTATTTGAGGCTTCTGTATCCTTCTTCTTGATACTTGATCTGGCCATTTTTTCATTCCCTCTTCTATGGACTCTTCCCAAATTGACAATTTTACTGGCTGGCTTGCCAAGTTTGATATATTCTGTGCGCCAAACGAGAGCTCAATGAAGCAACATTTATTAGATGATCATTAAAATCTGAGTGCTTGACATAAAACTTGGTGGTATTTCCTTCTTGATTTTCTGTGGACCTATGAGTTACATGGGATATTTGACATTCCCCTTCAGTAAAATTGTGCTGCACATTCAGGCATGCAATGAAATGCTTTTGGAAATTATCATGAGAAAGTTAATATTTGATCACAACTCTTGAAACTTTAGTAGGTCACTTACATCTGTATTGAAATAAAGAGTATTTTCTTTTTTTCTGATCTGCCTCATATTATAGATGGTGTTCAGCGCTGGAAATGCTATATATTTGGTTACTTACAAGAAATATTGGTTCATTAAGAGTGGAATTTTTTGCCACAAGCTCTTGATTCTTACAATCAGTGGCTTGGAATGATCTTTTTCCTTGATCAAGAATTGTAGAAACTATGTTAGATTTATTGTTTCCTATCAAAATTGGCTGATTGGAAGCTGAAACCACTTGGCTTACAAACACAAAATATTGCTTTTCCACTTTGTCATGATCAATTATTCTTATTTCTGAAACATGTATCAATTTTCTTGGATTAAATTGAGTTTCAAAATACTCTGGGATATCTTGAATATCTTCTTCAAGAACTTTTTGATCCCTCACTTCAGGAAAAATATGTGAATCAGTTTCATTCAATCCCATGAACTTCTGTATGTTATGATTGTTTTTGAAAATTTCTGTAACTTGATGAGATGGTTTAGTATATTTATTTCTTTTTTTATCCCACATATAGGCAGATAGAGCTAAGCACATAGATTGATAGTTAGAAATGGTGTTGGCAATATCTCTCCCAGAACTGTGACAATTTGAATGAATTGATGCAGATCTGAGAACTCCATGTTATGATTCAAATTCCTCTGAGGCAAAAAAGCTTGGTGGTCAAAACCTTCTAACTGATTCAGGAAGATGCAAGAGCATATGAAACTGGGGATTCTTAACACAATATGATTAAATATTGATTACTTGATAAATGAAATTTTCTCAATAGATATTTGGAGATCTCTGATGTAATCCTCTAAGTCTTCAATCCTGTTGAAATTTCAACTCTTTCCTTCATCATTCTTGTCCCCTTGTTATTTATTTCTCAATCTTGTTGACATTATAACAATAAAAAATAAGTCTTCTGTGTGTTTTCTGTTATCTCAGTCTTTTAGTCATGAACCCTGAACTTCCACCAACTTATCTTGGTAAATTGTTTCTTGTTTTTATTTTTATTTTTTTCAACTGATTATAAAGAATTAACACCTCTTTTTATTTTTTATGCATTCTGTTTTTCTTATCAAGCTTATCTGAATCTGATCAAAATAAAATAAAAAAATCTTATCTAGTCTGTCTTTTCTGAACTCAAAATATTCTCTCAGTTGTTCTTTATTCAAATTCATTTTTTATTCAATTCTTTTTCAACCACATTTTGACCTACTTGTACATAGACTATATATTTAGGCTATTCACAAGCAACCTCATCACTGGTTCTCTAGCTTCCTTTTCCATGCCTCTTTAAGCCAGTCCGATGCCCCTCTTTGAGTGTCTCTGCCCCAAATTGCACCCTCACTCATCCCTCTCATCTTTGACTTCAAGCTCAGAAGTCTAAAAATTCAACAAATCCTTCTCTGAAATATGTAGGATCCTAAAACACACATAGAGGACCATAAAGCCCCTTGGGTTGAATTCACAAATGTAAAATAACCAAATGAGCCACTTGTAAAACCTTCTTGAAATCCTTTCTAATGAAGCCTTGATAATGATCCACCATGTATGAGGGCTTGTGACTTGGCATGTTCAGTGAATTAGTGTTGAATGAGGCCCAATAGGCTTTCAAATATTTTATCTGAGAGCCTGTGATTTTTTTCATGAAATCCCGGACCCTGTAGTTTACTGTCCCCAGAAGAAATAAATGTAAGATTTCAACTGGGGTGTCTTGACATCCATAAAATGCTGGAATCATCACAGTATTAGCTCATTGACCCATCTGAAAATATCAGAAGATTCATTTTCCTACCATTAAGTCCAAGGAAAGGATTGAACAACTGTTTTTTGTTATTCTTGTCTGAAGCTTCAATTTAAATTATTTTTTCTGGATGATACTGATAATTGTACATATCCAAAAATTCCCCGTTGATTAAATCTCTTGGGAAATAAGTCTGGGCAATTTTTTCATACATATTTTTTGGGGTTTTCCTTTCCCTTTTACCACAAGTTGTATGAGTTTGAAATAGTATTATTCCATTACCTGGGTGGAGGTGTCTAAAAGTTGATAAAAAAAGTGTTTCCAGATATCACAGTCAGTTGTTTCATTCAGTAGAACCACTGAGCTCTCCAGGAACCCTCAATAAACCAATTACATATGAAGCAGAATTCTTTTGATTCCTGCTGTTAACTGATAGCTGACCAGCTCTGCATGGGTTGTTTGAATTTGAAGGCATTATTGGAGTGCTGTTTATTTCTGCATGCCTGGGTGAGTCGGCCAGGAATACAAATACAAAACTCATGGATAAGTATCTCTTCCTTGATAATGCAGTCAAAATCAGGATATCCAACAGTTTCTAATTGGCTATAATGTACACACTGCAAACAAAACTCACTCAACTGCCTGCAGTTGAAATGCAGCATGCTGAAAAGCTGTCATCCAAACTCCACCTGTTTTAATATGTAGATGTTTTGGCACAGGCACAGTGCATTATGCACAGTGATTGTGCCCCAAAGCTTGGTTGAATCACTCTTAGAGAAAGGGGGAGGTAGTAACAACGGAAGCTTCCTGGGAGATTTTGCATGTCAACTGCAGGCAGTTGAGCAAGTTTTATTTTCAGTGACAGATATAAAAACACATATTTCAGCTGTATATCTTGGTTCTTCAACAGTGCGGAAGAGTTTGTAAAGAAGTGGTACCATCTGGATTGGGGAATTCACAAGCATCTGTCTGGGTTGATTCGGACATTCACTAGCATCTTTCTGCGAGGATTCTCTGTCAGCCACAGAGATAATATCACCATACCTGATATTTCACAAGTAGTCACAATCCAAAAAAGCCCTCACCTTAATTCCTTACAATATTATTCTACTGGATATCATAGAAAAAATGCCTTAATTGTTATTTCCCATTCACTAATATGCAGAGGAACATACTACTTGCTTATGTCTATGTATGTTTAGTTTTGGATACTTTTGTCTGTCCTTGAAAAGGCTTACCAGGCTTTGTCTTGTGCTTGCATGTTCTGTCATTATATTATATCTTTAGTCTAAGTTATTTTATCTTAAATGTAACCTTAACACTAGAATAACTTAACCCCAATAATATGTGTTTATAAGATTTATTTAATCATCTGGAAGAATATGTAAGTTATCATTTATAATTATAGCAGCTCCCAATATCATCAATACAAGATATACTTAATTAAATAAAAGATCATATGGAATAGTCCAGAATATAATGGCACAGCTCTGATCCTTTGACAGACTGATTCTTTGGAGTGCACTATTACATTATCCATTGATGTGATATGACTGATCCTTGAGTATCCCATAGACAGCATAGAGCATCCCATGTGTGCTTCTGAGAGCCCAATGAAGATATTTAAAGCCCAGTACCTTGAGGCATTATCTCCCAGTCTTCACTCATCCAACCCAAAGTCCGCAGTAGGAATTGAGTACCTGATTTTTATTCTCAAAACTCTCCTGGATTTTCCAACAACAAATACCAACAGCTTTTTGATTAGTGTTCTTGCCACTAGATATCAGCTCCACCACCATCCAAACTCCCACTGTCTGCTCTGAATACTCCTGTCGTGACTTCCACAGGTCTTGAGACACAACTGGATCCCAGATTCCCCAAGTTGTTAATCCTCCCCCTGCGAGACTCATGAAAGTAACTGTCTTCAATCACTACACAATATTCCCTGTCTGTCTCAGCAGGAGGAATAAAACATGAAACCTGGATTACATTCCCTGTTAAAAGTTGAGAAGAGCTTTTCAATATTTAAATACTGGAGCTAATTACCCCTTTCCCTGTTAATTGATTGAGACAATATCCTCAACCTTTCATGCAAACCCTTTATCAATCACTCATAGTACAACCCAGTGCATGCAAACACTAGGTTAGTAGAATAGAGGCTGAAAGTCTTTGTACTGACCACTGCTGGAGCTTTGAGTTTCCAACACAGGGAGAGGCAAGAGACATGTGATGTTTTCCATGTTTTGGGTTAATAGGTTATGATCTACATCCAATCCCAAAAAGCATCTGTCATTTTTTTTTTTTTTTTTGCACCACTTGCTTTCTGCGCCTCATAATTGGCCCATGTTGGCCTTGGCAAACCAACCCAAGAAATTCCTCAAGCCGATTTAACCCATTCTGTCCCGCTTAACAATGTGCACATATGGCATTGGTCCAATTGGCCTGAAAAACACCAGCCTTCCTGAGCCTGAATACTGGGCAGTAGTGTACCAAACTTAACAACCAAGTTCCTCTCCTTTTCGAGTACCTTTTCTGGTCTGAAAGGTATTTTCATTGTTGCAGTACTTTTATTTCTTTCTTAAATAACTCTTTTTTTTTCATTTCATGTGCTATATTGTTCCCACAACAATTATAAATTGTCTTTTGATGACCTCTTAGGTTGACCATTTCTTTGCCATGAATATTCTACGCTATAGCCTTGAGCCAGTATCTGATGATTTATTGAGCAATTGTGGTGGAGGAGGTCCTGAGAGTATCAAATAGGAACAAGCTTAGTAATCCATTGAAGCTCCGTTTTTTTTTTTTTTTTTTTTTTTTAGCATTCTTAACAAAAGTAGAAATGAGAGGGAAAGAAAAATAACCAACAAAAAATGGGTGTGAAAAGGGGTGTGATTTGTGCGATTTCATACGAGTGATGAAGACCCAAGAGAAGAAAGGAGTGAATCATAAGAGACCAATTGGATGAATGAAAAGAGGAAAATTTTGCATACCTCTCATGGCAGAAGAGGCGGATAATTCAGTTTACTGATCATATTAAATCAACATGCGTCCCCCGCAAAAGTGGCTGGTGCTGGAGGTTATATAGCTTTTGCATTTTCTGCTGATTTGTAACCTATCTGAACCATGCTAATGTATGACCCAAAAGGCATATGCATGTGGCGGGGGAGTACGACACGACTCGAGCAGTTAATCAAGTGCGACCCCAAGACGACAGTCGCAGCCGTCCCATGAGCACGTATAAAGCCATAGAAGTACACATACCAAACATCCATCCACTCATTCATGTTATTTCTCCATTCATTTTTTGCATTTTTTTTTTTTTCTTGCAGAGGAAGAGAGAAAGAGGGCTAAAAAAAACAACCAAATAAATGCGGCAGGCCGCGTGGAGAAAAAGGGGCGGAAGAAAAAAAAAGAAAAAGAAATCGGGATGAAGTAAGTAAGAGCAGAGAAAGGCACAACACAAAACAAAAATAGCAACGACGACGATGATGATGATGATGATGATGATGATGGCGACGACGAGGAGAACGGAGCGAAGGACACGAAAGCACAAGAAAAAAATAGAAAAATAAAATAAAAAATAGGTGCGAAAAGATCATGATAAAATGGTAGCAAAATAAAAAAGTGACAAGGGGGGATGTGGAAGGACAGGAGAGCTAAAGGGCGGGATAAAGGGGCGAAGGTTGAGGAGTCAGGACGAGGGGGGGAGAGTGAGTAGGTTCCGAGCAATGGTAGGCGAGGTTGAGGAGGCTGGCCCTGGTGCGGACGGGCCGAGCGGGTGAGTCGGCAGCCGACGAGCCGACGACGACCCCAAAGAGGGATGCGGAGCCGGAGCCCGAGGGGGAAGAGCTGTTGCGGCCGGCAGAGTGCGTGTATTGGATCGAGGATCTAGAGCCGGGGGTCGACAAGGCGGGCAAGTCTTCGCCATTCGATGCCGTCGATATGAGCGGGTACGACAGATGTCTGCTAGGCCGCGTCACTAGCATCAACGGCTTCAGCCGCCGGCTCGTCGCCACACTCAGTCTGGTCTGGCCTGCCTTCTTTTCCGAATTATCATCTTCTCCTCCTTGTTCTTGTTCTAAGGCTAGACATTCCTCCTTCTCCGTGTCGTCCATCGAGCCATCCATGGCGAACGGTGAGAGCAGGGTAGGCGAGACACAGCCGCGGCGCAAGTCAGCAGAGACGTCTTGGTCATGGGGCGGCGGGTCGGGCTGAGAAGACGCGCGACCTTCTTCTTCTTCTTCTTTGTCTTTTTGTTCTTCTTTTCGTTCTTCCGCTAAGCGTTCTTCCAAGTCATTATCGACGATGGTAGCAGGCGAGAGGAGGGTAGGCGGACCAGATGCAAGAGGTAGCGATAGGGGAATGCTCATGGGCGATTTCTCGTGCTTGGAGAAAGCACGGTGGAGCCACTGCTGGCGCTCTACGGAGCCGGGGATGCCAGGAAGAAAATACTCGAGACGCTCGACAGCCGCCGTCTGGTGCGGTGCTTCTCCCATGTCGAACCCCAGCCCCACCACGCCTCTGATCATCTCGTGATTATTCTCTGCGATTCGACGCCCCGTAGACGCTTGCGCAGACTCTGGCGTCGGGAGGCTCGTCCGATCGGACGACGAGCTGCTCGACGGCGTCGTCGCCGTGTACGAGCATTGCGTGCCCGCAGACCCATACGAGCTTCTTTTAATTTCTTCCTTCTTGTTCTTCTCTATAAGATCTTCATTTGCTTGTTTTCGTTGCTGGTGCTTCGAAGATAGATGTGCATGGTCGAGCTTCAAGTCGAACTCCTCTTCATCTGATGAGCTCACTTCTGCAATCACTACTCGCTGCGCACGGGACCTGCAAGAATGGTTCTGCCAAAAAACCTTGTTTAATTAGCACACAGTCACAACATTTCCAGAAAGAGAGAGACTCACGCGAAGGGAGCTTAGCGAGCGGATCTGAAGGACAGGACGACCATGGCCACGCGAAGAAGAAGGCATGGGAGGCCGGTTATCCAGCAGCTCGTCCTCATCATTATCAAAATGATAAAATCTGCGGAGATCGACATCCTCATCGTCGTCCGAATCTGAAGCGTCGGGGAGGTCGAGTTGGTAGCCAAGCCGGACGGCCATCATGTTCAGGGGTTCGTTGAGGTCGATTTCGCTCACGTCGCCTTCCTCGTCGTCGTCGTCGTCTCTCATCTGGGTAAATTGGACCAGCTCATCTTTCACCACAAAACTTGAATGGTCGTCCTCTTCCTCTGGAATGAAATCATCATCATCATAGCCGGGATGGCTGTGACGACTGGTGGGCAGGTCGACTTCCAGAAGATTGGTATGTGTTAGGGCGGTGCGAGTAGAGCCCAGGGACATGTCATGGGGGCGTTTTAAGCGCATGAACCTCTGTGGGGCGAGAGGCGAGTGATCATAGAGATCAAAAAAGTCGTCAAGGTTATCGCCAGAGGAGGAAAGGTCGGGGGGATGAAAGGGCTTGAGATGAGGAAGACGGGCGGGGAGTGCTTCGGTTGAGGTCATGGGTTGGGTGGGGGTGTTATCGGGATGGGAGGAGGGACTACTTGGGTTGCTGCCGAGCTGGAGCTGATCAGGAAGACTGGGAGGATTAAAATGAAATCTGCTGTTGTTGGGGGAAGGCAAGGGCGGCAAGGGTATCTGGGGCGGCTGGTAGGGATGATATAAATCTTGTACGGTATCGATGGCGAGAGAGAAAGATGGCTGGCGCATGAGGGAGCAGGCGGGCGATCGATAAGGGGTGCGGGAGGGAGGCATTGGGAAGTCGGAGAGCAGGTCGATGGAGGCGATGGAGGGGTGGAAGCTATCGGTGGGAGAAGGCAAATGGATGGAGGCCAAGTCGGAGAACTTGTACTCCTGGTCCGAGTCTGCACTGCAGGTGGAGGCAAGAGTCAGGGTGGAAGCACGACGAGTAATATTATTTAGGCCGGGTGGGTAGTGGAAATGAGGGGTTGAGGGCACAATGTTACTAAATTTATTGACTGGGACGGCACATGAGAGTCGTTTCAGTCCGAAATTAAGGGAGGAGGCTCGTGGGCTAGGCCTGAAAGATATGGAAGATGGTATGAGTGTGGGTTGAGAGGTAGATTGAGTGGGTGAGGGTTGAGAGGTAGATTGAGTGGGGGTGGGTTGAGAGGTATAGTTTATGGGATGGGGTTTAGGGGTATATTGGATGCCTAGACTCAGCATGCTGATGGGTTGCATGACAGGAGCCTCAGGGGATTTGTTGTTGTTGTTGTTGTTGTTTTTGAGGAGGGAGGCTCGATTGAGGACAGGTAGGCGTTGTTTGGGTTTG
The DNA here is from genome assembly GCA_001263375.1 of Puccinia sorghi. Lineage (NCBI taxonomy): Eukaryota > Fungi > Basidiomycota > Pucciniomycetes > Pucciniales > Pucciniaceae > Puccinia > Puccinia sorghi. Next base: position 36,518 of record LAVV01009069.1, read on the forward strand.
ATAAGCTTCTGGTTAGAAATGACTGTGGGAAGCTGTTTGGTTGGAGGGTAGGTGGGGGAGGTAGTTGGTCTGATGTATGTTGGAGTTGATGGTATGGTGGTATGAGGGATGAGTGAGGAGTGTCGATTGTTAAGTTGTTTCTCCATGATATTGTCACTCTGCTTGAGCACGTTTGAGGAAGAGAGACGACGAGAGAAGAGTGGGGTTCTCCTACGGAAAGAGTTTCCGAGTGGTTTAATGAGTGAGTTCTTGGATGAAGAAGAAGATGAGCCAAGACCGGCTGGCGCATGATGAAGATGAGTTTGTGGCCTGGATTGGGTGTTTTGATTGAATGAGGAGTTCTTGACAGTGGAGTGATTACTATTACTATTATTACTAGTTTGTTGGGCTGCTGATGGCTTGAAGCGAGGGAGGCAAGAGTCGCGAGTATTTCTGCGATCCAACAGCATTTGGAGAAAGTAAAATGTGTAGTAAATGTGAGCGTATAAATAAAGAAAAGGAAAAAAAAAAAAAAGAAAAACAAGGGAGTGATCACTCGCAGGTGGAAGTGAGCTTATTAATATAAACTCACGGGCACAGACTTCCCACTCTAGAATGGCACTGCGAATACTTGAAGGATGCTTTGATCAAATTTAAGCCTCTCATGACAAAAGTTAATTCTTTCGAGTTCACCCTGATATTAATACATATGTATTATTTCCTGTTCAAACTTCTGTTCTATAAAATCACATCAGTACCATGAGAGAAGAAAACTAAATACATATGTAAACTCACTCCCTCTGCGCTGCAAGAGCACCTCCCACTTGCCAAACAAAATATATCACCTTTTCAATTCAAATCATCCGATCCCCAAAACTGTGACTTGTTGTACATAATAAATACACCCTTCGCACATCACCTGTATGTATTTTGAAGCATGTCAAGCCACCGCGCGAGAAGCTGGGTGTTGTATATTCCACAAGAAATGAGAACTTGCCAGAAATAACGCCAACTTAATCGAACGTTCAAGATCAAGTGATGGTGGTCACTTGGAATACTTTCCGACCATTCAATAATACATGAGCACCTCCGCCTCTTCCGTCGCCACTTCACGTTCATCAGGATACTTCACATAGTTTATCCCTTGCTGATTTTACCCCGTGAAATTGGCTGCTAACTTCTTCGAGTTAGAGCATCCCCATCGATCCCGATTTTTAACAGGATTAGCGTACCTGTGTCGAACGCATCGAACTAAGTTTAGTCCGACTAAATTACTCCTGGAGGCCTAGTTTGGATTAGCACTCAAAACAAATGTTGTACAATCCTCACGGATGCAGTTAATCACTAGCACTAATTTTATCTGCCAATTCAGCTTTTGATGCCACACCAATGCGGATGCTCTCATATAGCCTATAATTACGCACTCTTTGTATTGTGCCTCAGCAACTACATTGTCACTCAATCAAATCATCTCCACAGGATTGACCCCCCAACCAGATGCATCATTCACTCAACAAATGGATGTGTGAACACGTTTGAAATACGAGCGGAAGATAAATCAAAAACTTATATATATCTGGGTGCTTTTTGCAGCTCAAAACATTTTTGGAACACAATTATGATATGTAAAGAAAACTGATAGAAAATATTACTCTACCGCATTTTTCTAATCAGACAATGTCCCATGAGGAATAAGAGAGGAGAAGAGGAGAACAGCCAAAAAATGAAAGAAAAAAAAAAAAAAAAAAAAAAAAAAAAAAAAAAAAAAATGAAAAAAATGAAGGATGTGAAATGGAAGAGGCGGAACAAGAAATTAGAAGAAAGAAACAATGGAAAAGGAAATATTGAGTCACAACTCTACTGAGAAGTTATTTCTCCCCTCCCGGCCTTGAAGGTGTTCCTTCTCTTTGGCTGTGAGAGTCTTCATCTCTGCTAGGATTTCAGATTGGGTGGGGAGAGAGAAGCCATCTTGTGGACTCATCTTACTGGCAGTGTTTGCACCCTTCTAAAACTCTTGGGGTCCTTTTTGAGGATCAGACTTGCAAAGGCAAGTCTGGAAAAAAGAGAGCTCCCTTTGTTTGGCATGTGGCAGGGTCGTCATCAATTTGATTCCAAATTGTTGGGGTTTCTTGGTGTCTCTTCTTGGTGCACTAAACACTGCAACAACAAAAAATGTGCTCAACTACTGCCTGCAGTTGACATGCAGCAGAAACTCCCAGGAAGCTTCTGTTGTTACTCCAGCCATTCTCCAAAAGTGATTCAACCAAACTTTGATGCACAGTCACTGTGCCAAAACATCTACATATGAAAACATGTGGAGTTTGGATGGCAGCTTGGCTGGAGCATGCTGCATGTCAACTGCAGACAGTTGAGCAAGTTTTTTATTGCAGTGTATCACTAAAAAGAAATATAAATAAGTTTAAACAAACAAATTGTGCTATTTTGTTGCTCCAAAAAGCCCCGGGAATTCAGGGCTTTACTTAGCCTCATGCTGAACCCTGAGCCCCAGGTTTTGGGACTGGTGAAAATACCTGAACCCTGGGGATTGACATGGTGTCTTAATTAAGACTAGTGCTTGGGAAATGGAGGACTTCCTGTCAGTCTGGATTGCCTAATCTAAATTCCAATATTTTTTTTCATGGTGGGAACCTGAATTTCATCAATTTTTATCACCAAAAAAACTGATATTTAGAAATAGAAGCTCCAGATTAAGGAATCTGGGCGACGGAAAGTCCTCCAATAACAAATAAGCTGTAATTTCCATTGTATTCAGCAGAATAATTTTTACAAAACTTATTTAAGGGGCCTTTTAGGAATGTAACTACTTGGGGAATATCAGGTATGGTGATATCACCTTTCAGCCTTTGAAAATGTATGTAAAAATATACTGCCTAAAAGGCTTGATTATAACCTTTTTTATATTTTAATCTCTTCTAAATATTACCTGCATTATGGAACAAAAAACCATTGATGGATAACTGAGAGTTCTTCTCTGTGATTTTTAGGTACTCTTTGGTTTCACTGAAAAAGACTGGAATCACTAGTATATCTGTCAATTAACGCTTCCTTTTGCCCCTCTTGGCTGTTGCAACCTGGAAAGTGATTCTGATTGCCAAAAAAACTTGCTCAACTGCCTGCAGTTGACATGCAGAAAGTCCCAGGAAGCTTCTGTTGTTNTGTCAAGAATCAGGGGAATCAGGGAGCAGGGACGGGGCAGGGACACGCGCGTGTGTGTTAGTCGGAACGGGTAAATATGGTTTGGTTTGTAAGAAAGTTTGAATTTGTAGACTATGTGAGTGAAAACAAAATAAATCCCATAAAGAGCGGGGACAAGTGAAAAATAGAGCTTGTTTTATAACAACTGGGACACGCGTCTTAAGATTTTCAGTGACAACACGACGCGTGCTATAAACTGAACTATTGATCTATGGAAGTAGAATTTGTACAAAACATGGATTTAAAACAAAAAACGTGATTGTACAGGAGAAAATATGGAATAAGAAATTTTCGAGTTTCTCCGGATTGTCGCCTAGGAGTTGACAAAATGCCCAACCATCTACCTAGCAAAGGATTCGGACTGCCTTGTCAGGGGGCAAAACAATATTGTCAGTTCCAAACTGGTCATGAAACATTTCAAGATAAGGGTGAAGTTTCTCGGAGAAAAGGGCCCCTTTTTCCCAAGAATCATCCGCCGCCGAGCCTCCCCGCCAGCGTACTAAATACTGGTGGGAAGAACGAGGCGTAGACCGATATCCCAAGATAGCTTCCACATCTTGTTCTCCCCAAAACTCAGGGTTGAGAGAGGCCGGTCCCCGAGGCGCCTTGGAACCTATTCGATTGGGAAAAGTCTGTGGGTCGATGAAAGGCAACAGAAGTGAAGTGTGAAACACCGGGTGGATTTTAGAGAGATCAGGTGGGAGCAACAAGCGATACACATCCTTTCCCATCGATAGGTCCACTTTGAAAGGTCCCAGTCGTTTGAAGTCCAATTTGCTGGAAGGACGAGCCGAAGTGATGTTCCTACGGAGGAGCCAAACCCAATCTCCCGGGTTGTAGACTGGAGCTTCTCGGACCCGCTTGTCGAAATACAACTTTTGAACCTCTTTGGCGTGCTTCATGTTGTCTTGTAATGTGTGTTGAACATTGTTGAGATGTGTGATAAACTGTTCAGCTGCCGGCACCGAGGAGCCTTCGTTCAAAGTATTCACCCTAGGATGGAACCCATACTGTGAAAAAAAAGGTGAAAATCCAGTTGACACGGAGACAGAATTGTTAAACACGAGCTCAGCTATAGGTAGCAAATTGTGCCAATCATCCTGTCGATCCGAAACAAAGTGTCGAAGGAAAGTCTCAACCGTTTGATTAGTACGTTCAGTTTGACCGTCCGTTCGTGGATGCCAAGCCGTCGAGGGAGCCGCTTTGATCCGAAGGAGGCGCTGGACTTCTTTCCAAAACTTGGAGATGAAAAGCGAACCGCGATCTGAAATGATTTTATCAGGCAGACCATGGAGTCGGATGATCCAATTGAAAAAAACAAAAGCAAAGTCCTCAGCCGTCCAACTTTCTTTCGCAGGGATAAAATGAACTCCCTTTGAAAAGTGATCCACTACTACCAAGATGGCATCAAAGCCAGATGAAATAGGGAGCTTGACTATGAAGTCAAAAGCTATCACACTCCACGGTCTTGAGGGAACTTCAATTGAATTCATCAGTCCAGGGGGTTTCTGATTTGAATGTTTCGCACGTTGGCAAGAAAAACAAGACTTGGTGTATGCAATGACATCACCTCTCAAAGTTGGCCACCACAGAGTACGACTGATAGAATCCAAAGTCTTCGCGGACCCCAGATGACCCGACGTCGGAGTGTCGTGAAATTCCTGCAAGATTCTTGATCGAAGTGCAACAGGAACAAAAATCCGGTCTCTGAACCACCAGAGTTGGTCACGAAACTCCAAAACGGAATCGTCTTGATCCTCAGAAACCGGGGGATCATCGTCGTAAGCTGACAACAAGAGTTTGCGTAACTGAGATGAGGGGGGGCAGAAAGAAAAATCCAAAAGCTGCTGATCAGCCTGCTCATCGAGTTCTGCCGAATGGCCACTTCCCGGAGGGGTGGTGGCATCCTGTTGAATGGCCGACACTTCCCTAGAATCCAAAAGGGGGTCCGAGTCATCCAATGACAAGCCCACTATTTTTAATCCCGAACCATCTCTCATCATCATTTTCCGACGAGAGGACTCCTCGTCTCCCACAGGGATAAAATCCGGACGACGAGTTGGGGGGTCCGCGGGATTGAGACGACCTGGGATGTGCTTGATGACAAAGTTAAAGGAGGAAAGGAATGAGGCCCATCTACCCTGCCTGTCAGAAAGATTTTGATTGGACAAAAAGTATTTCAGATTGGCATGATCAGAGTAAACCATCACCGGATCGGTCGTATCAATGAGCCATGCACGCCATTCGATGAAAGACTGCACTATTGCTCCTAGCTCCTGATCATGGCATTGCCATGAAGATTCCTTGTCGTTCCATTTTTTTGAGAGAAACGAGACGGGGTGAAGTCGACCTTGGCTGTCTGGCTGCGAGAGGACAGCAGACAGAGCATATTTTGAACTATCCACATGTAAAATACGAGGTTTTGCAAAATCAAAGTGTTGAAGCAAGGGGGCTTTTTTAAAGCTATCTTTCAGAGAGGAAAAGGCGGTACGACACGTAGCTGAGTCCAAGCCTTGTTTGACATCCACACCCTCCTTGGTGAGCGAAGTGAGTGGAGCAGCCACCGACGAAAACCGTGCAATAAACTTTCGATAAAAATTCAAATACCCCAAAAACCTATTCAGTTCCGCTAAATTCTTAGGGTAGGGCCAATCATTAATTGTACTCAGCTTATCAGGTTCCATTTTGATGCCTTCCGAAGAAATCTGAAAGCCTAAAAATGTCACTTTATCAGCATAGAAAGAACACTTCTCGGGGGAGGCAAACAAAGAGTGTTCCTGGAGCTTTTCTAATACTTTCGCAACATGGTTTTGATGCGCGGCCTTGTCTTTAGAAAAGACAAGAATATCGTCTATGTAAACAAAGCAAGAGATGTTTAGCATTTCTCGAAGGACAAACTGAATGAAGCGCTGGAAACAGGCAGGAGCATTGGCTAGGCCAAAGGGCATCACCAGATACTCATACAAACCCCAGGGTGTGCGAAACGCGGTCTTCCACTCATGACCCTCCGCGACTCTCAAAAGATTGAAAGCGGCTTTCAGATCGATTTTGGTGAAATACTTGCATCCTTGAAGCTGGTTCAAAAGATGACCCAAAATCGGGATGGGGTAGCTGTCGCGGATGGTCATGGAGTTGAGACCGCGGTAATCCACACATGGCCGGGGTTTCTTACCAGGGACTCTCACAAAGAAGATAGGGGCTGCCGCTCTAGAAGAAGAAACACGAATAAAACCCTTCTTTAGATTGTCGTCAATATACAATTTCAACTGCTGCTGCTCTTCTAACGACAAATTGTACAACCCCCCAAAAGGGGGAATGGCCCCTTCCTTAAGGTGGATGGAGATATCCATGTCCCTATGGGGAGGGAGCTTACAATTCATCTGCGGGCAAAACACATCAGCAAACCGTAGAAACTCGGGAGGGAGAAGAACTGAAAGCGGGGAAGGCTGAACGGAGAACACTGCTTTACCTTCAGGCTTCCCTCCCAGCGACGTTGATTCAATAACGTATAGGGGAGTTGACCCAAGTGTAAACTGATGTCCCCCTTTCAGACTTCCTGACGCCACCCAACCTTGCCGATCCAACCACGGTAACCCAAAAATCGCGTCAACGGAGCCCAAGCAAGTCACACCGAAAGGGGCCTGAAGAGGAAAAGGCGAAGAATCGAGGGTAGAAAGCTGAACCACTCCCGCCCAGTCCTGAGTGACCAAACCGCCCACTCCATCCCGACCATCGAAGCCTACACAACGAATGGGTGTCTTGCGCTGTCGAAGATGGAGATTGTGTCGACGAACGAACCCCTCATCGATAAAGTTGGCCATTGCACCTGTGTCCACCAGAATGGTGGCAGGGATAAGCTGACCCGCCGATTTGAGGGATACAGGGACCAGCAAACGACTACCCGTTGAACAGTCCAGTCGAATGTGAACCGTCGAAATGGGAACCTCGACCGTTGCACAGGAAGCCTCGTCATAATCGTCATATAACTCGTCGAACCCTTCCAGATTTGAAGAGTTGTCTTCAGGGGTTGAGGACGAATCAATTGCAGTGGGCAAAGGATCCGTTCGGGCGGCCGGGATATACGTGAGTGGTTGCGGAGAAGGAATGGAGGATTGGATGGAGGAAACTTGAGCAGAAGCGGGCTGGCGATGACGATCCACAAACGCCTGACGGCGTTCCATGGAAATGGGGGCGTTGGGGCAGTTCAGACTCCCCGTATGCGTGCCTGGGACAATGGGCGAGAGGCATCGGAAGCACAGATTGCGCGATCGGCACAGGGCTCTCGACAGATCCAACAGAGAGCGAGGGGCCGACTGAACCCGCGTGGCGTCGAGTTCCATAGCGTCAGGATCCCGTGAGGGACGAGGTGGGGCCGGCACAGACCCGAAACGATTCGATGATAGTGGATGAAGTTGAGTGCCCGGCGCTGGGTCAGGGGGAAGCAGCGCCAACAGATCTAACTGCGCGGCCGCTTCGGAGGCGAGTTCCATCTTCCGATCCAAAGTCTTTGTTTCGACCCACTCTTTACTCATAGCTTTGCGAATGATCCGCGGGTTTAGACCCTGAACGTATTTCTCGATGCGAGTGTCCTCAATGCCCTCAACCAGATAAACCAATGACTTGAATTGAGAATTATATTCGCCAATGGTGAGATTCCGCTGCTTGCACGCCGCCAACGCCCGCTTCGCATTATCCTTCATGAACTTGTCGCCAAAAACTTCGATCAGCCCATCTAAAAATGCCGAAACTGAAACCAGCACAGGAAGGGTGAATTCTTGACCATCGAGATCAGCATAGAAATCATGAACGCCAGCCCTGCGGGCATTGTCAATGATCAATGAGTTGTACCAGTTCTCAGCGGGAGAGGCGCCACGCCTGTTTTCCGAGGGGGCGAAGCCAAAATGTCGTGAAATCCAAACGACACGGCGCGTTTCCGACTGAAACAAAGAACCCCGCGGACGTAGAAAATCACGGATGTGTCGAAGGAATGAAAGGAGCTGAGCCGAGTCCCCCGAAAACCAAAGATCCTTAATTTTCATGGGTTCCAAGCGGGAGAGATGCTCGAACTCGGGGCCCGAAAGAGGCTGATAGCCGACCGTAGACTGCTGCTGCAAAGAATGGGAAGGACCGCGATTCAGGGCGTCAGGGCCCAATGGCTGGTCAACGGGATGAGCGGCAGCAGCAGGAGTCTGAAACACCGGAGAGGACTCCATGAACGCCATCATCCGCGACATAATCGACTGTATCTGAGACACCTCCGACTCCAAACGTCCAACGCGATCCCCCGTAGACGGACCGGCCTGCTGAGGCGGCGGCGGGGTTGCTCCGGAGGGGTGTCCTGCCAGCGAAGAGTCGTCGTGATCCGACTGTCGAGATGGCATGGTCTTCTTTCGGGAAGGGTGCACCCGGCGAGCTGGCAGAGAAAAGGGTACGCGAGAAGATGTGGAAGGGATAAGAGGGGGGGGATAGGGGGAATGAGGGGCGGAAAGGTGACCGGAAGTGTTGACAGTGAACCAGTGTGAGACCCGAGAAGAAGTTGGAACAGGGGCTGGGGAAGAATCAATGGGACAAAAGGTATCGGGCGGGGGAGAGGGGGGAACAGAATGGTCAGACAGCTTGACGAAGAGGAATATCAAGGTCAACAAGATGTCGGAGAACTTTCTGAGTTGTTTTGTGGGATTTATAATGTCAAGAATCAGGGGAATCAGGGAGCAGGGACGGGGCAGGGACACGCGCGTGTGTGTTAGTCGGAACGGG
>LAVV01009080.1:4835-22350 GCA_001263375.1 Puccinia sorghi
TTCTGGTGTCTTGTAAGTGAGTGACCTAGGGTTATTTTGGGCGCTGATTCTGAATCTGAAGTAATATTCCTGCTTTTGTCCCTTCTTGATGTCCTTTTCTGTGTGCTGTTCCTTTGGAATTACCACAGCGCTACCCACCAAGTCCTGAGTGACTACGCCCACCACCTGGGATTATTGTCTTATGCAACACCAACCCGCCGCACCATCTCTGGATTTGACAGATCCACCGGCTCTGCTTCCTTTGAACTCTTTCTCACCCTCCACAATTAAACCTCCCCCACCCCCATGATTATTGCAACCCTCAAAGACTATTATGAAGGCATCCTTGGTATGCCATAGATCCGCCGCAATGGCCACTTGATTGACTGGGATACTTGTTTTTTCTTGCCTTCTGTTGCAGCTGTCTCTACAGCTTTGTTGTCTCCTCCAAAACCCTCCCCATTGGATTATCCCAGGAGGGACACTAGGATTCTAACAAGGGTGTGTGTGTATACCCATCCAAAACAGTTGGAAGACACACTAACCACCACATTGTGAGTCTTGTCACCCTCTAATGAGTCTTTTTTAGTGCCTGTTGATCCTCTATGACTGTCCCCTGCATGGAAATCTTGTTCAACCCCCGCCCGCCTCACTGCTTGTACCACCACACAGACTCTCGCTAAATTGGTTGAGGAACTTGTCCCACTTATCACCGGTACCTCCCCATGTTCCAGAAATCTGCCGCGCAAGTACTTCCCCCCATTTACAATACAAATTCCAAGTTGAACAGATGCCAGGAGTTAAATCATTTCCTCATCCCCTGCCAATAAAAAAGCTCTGTAAATGCTGATCAATGAAGGACTTACCAACAGCACAATTTGCCGCACCACCTCTCGATGGGAAACCCCAGTTATCTTTGCCTGAAAGAAGGGTGGTAATTTACGCCCCCCTTGCTTTGACCACCAGAAACTCAATGCACTTGCCTTCAAAAATAAATACCCGCTGCCCCTCACCATGGACCTTTGGTACAAATTAAACAAAGGGAAAGTATTTCCAGGGGTTTTGGTATGTCGAGCAGATTATACTTTTCTTTTTTCAGTGGAAGAAGAATCAATCTTTTGTAGGCAGTGGAGGAAATGCAGCGGGGGGAAGGTGTGGGTGAAGAAAGGGGGGGTTTGGTTTTGGGGGCTCAAGTAGACATGGGTTACTTTGGAGGGCGCTTCAGGGGTAAAACATGACTTTCTGAAATATCAGATACAACACTCCCAAGCTAGGCTTGAAAGTTATGTACACAATAGTTTTTGTCTCTTAGAAAACACACTGATCACTAGTGGTGAAGGGCCCGTATGATTTAACTTAGTATAGCACTCAAATCTGAGAGTAATGACTCTTCCAATGTCATAATATTTGTAATAAATTGTACTTATAAATTCCTCTAATAAAGGGTTGAAATGATAACTAAATAATTGTCATGGTCAATGTTAAGAATGTAGATTGCTAACTGGGGGGTGTACAAAGGCTCAGAGGCTGGAGATAATCCCAGTTGGGAAACCTGGCAAGTCCCAGAGGGGGATACAGGATCACAACAATAATAAATGTTAACTTGTACTAGTGTTCCCCCTAAAAATGATGTGAAGGAGGGAATGTTGATATGCTAGGCTGATGAGGTGCCAGACATGAGCTGAGAGGAGAGCCTCTTTTATAGACAAATGTGAGCTATTTCTGCTGGTGAGACAAGCAAGTGAGGTGTTATTGCTGGTGGGAACAACCAAGTGCTGTGAATTTATGATGTCATGTTGTGCAGGTTTTCTAGTAACCATGCATGTCCTCCACTATGATGTCACTTGAGCTGTGCATCATCACCACCTTGGTGACCCCACAAAGCTCCAAATTTTGCTGAGAGTATTTGGACTCTACTTCTGTGAAGGTTATTGACTCATAGAGTACCGGCCAATCCTTCCTTTCTTCCTCCTGCAACAAAACCTCTTCTGCACCAAACTCACTAGAGTCCACCACCAAGCAGATTCCCCGGGGGAATAATCGAGATCCTTGAGTGTGATACCCTTCCCTAAAATCTCCTTCAACCAAGTAAATGCCCCCTCACACTCCTCCAACCACAACCACTTCGCACCCTTCTGCCTGAGTTGCTGCATTGGGCTGGCCACCTCCGTGAAACTCTCAATGAACATTGGCACATAGCTACACAAGCCTAAGAGCTGGAGAATTGGAGACAATGTGAGTGGGGTAGGTCACTGAAGAATCTTGTTGAGTTTTGGACATGCAACGCTCCTACCCCTCCATGACACCTGTTTTGATCCTGTAACCCCCTCTGGGACTTGCGAGGTATAGAAAACAGGTGCGCTCTGACAAAAAGAGACGTGTCACGGTTAGCAACGGCACGCTGGTATCGGTCTCCAAACTCGATGAGAGAAGGGAGCCAGTGCCGGACGTGTCGCGACTATAACTAGGTACAAGATGTGCCGCAGTAACTAGGTTAAGAATGATGATGAAAAATAAGATTTGCGGCAAGATGGTTACAGTTTGGGAAGCCGTAACCCCCATGTCCCAACACCCCCTCCTACGCTTCACAAACTTGACGCCTCAACCCGATTTTCCTCACTGCCTCTTCTATTTTGTTTGGTCCTAACTTCTTGGTGAAGAGGTCTGCTTGCTGGTCGTGTGTGCTTGTTCACTCAGTCTTGATGTTATTTGTCCTGACAAAGTCGTTGATGAAATAGAAAGCGCGCATGAGGTATCGTGTTTTCTTTCTTGAGGCGTTGTCGCCTGCAATGAGAATGGCTGATCTGTTGTCGCAGTGAATTTTCATTGGGATTTGATGGCTGATGTCTTCCAGTAGAACACTGATGCCAGCTAGCTGTTGAGAGCCTTCGGACAAAGCAATGTATTCAGCTGCGCATGTTGATAGGGCTACAACAGTTTGACGACGGGCTCCCCAAGTAATACTGTCCCCAGTGTGTTTCAACATATTAGAAACAGGTGCGGTCTGACGAAAAGACACGCGTCTCGGTTAGCACGCCACGCACGGTATCGGACTCCAAACTCGATGATATTGCTACTAACCTGACGAAAAGACACGCGTCTCGGTTAGCACGCCACGCACGGTATCGGACTCCAAACTCGATGAGAGAAGGGAACCGGTACCGGGCGTGACGTGTTAAATACTAGTTACAAGGTTGCGGCACAGTAAGTGGGATAGGGTTGGGAGTAGATCTGTGACATGATGACTAAAGTTTGTGAAAGTATAACCCTGAATCCTAACACAACACATACCCAGACGTTGAATGTTCATGTTCACCGCCCCAATTGGCGTCTGACCATAGATTGAGAGTGTTTTCACTACCCGCAAATATCAGACTAGATGCGGAAGTCCGTACGAGGTATCCGATGAGAAAATCGAGTGTTTTCCAGTGGTGATCAGAAGGATTGTTGCTGTATCTTGCTAAAAGGTTGACCGGGAATGACAGATCAGGTCGCGTTCCTCCGGCTAAGTACATGAGGGAACCAATAATCAACCTGTATTCGGTTTGGCTGACTGATTCACCCTGGTTGATTTCAAGCGGAGTGTCTGGCAAGGTGCTGCGTTGGGATACACCGTACGCTGGTAGTCTTGACAGATTTGTTCAGCAAGCTGATTTGGTCAAGTTCAATTGAGTCTTCTTTCATTGTGATGTTGATGCCGACTAAACGTTTGACATCATTGGACCACTTGATCTTCATATCCGCTTCCATTCCCGCTCTGAGATCATTGATCAACCTTTTGCTTGACGCCACTGCCAGTCCGTCATCTACATGCAGCCATATGATGACAAACTCAGTTCCTTTCCTGTAAATATACAGGGAGGGTTCCAACTCTGACGCCACGAAACCAATCTTCTCCATTTTCTTCTTGAAGAATTGCCACCAGCAACGCGCGGCCTGCTTCGTCCCGTACATGGCCTTTTTCAACTTCATGATTTTTCCTCTCTATTCAGGTTTTATCTCAACAGGAGGTTGAACATATACCTCCTCTTCGATGGGACTGTAGAGGTAAGCTGAACTAACATCAAATGTGGCTGTTGCATATGAGTTCTTGTTGGCGAGTGAGATCAGCAAGCGGAGAGTATTTAGGGATGCCGTTGGTGCGTAAGTTTCATTGCAGTCGATGCCCAAGCGTTGGTTGAAACCCTTAGCGACGTATCTTGCTCGGAAAATTTCTTCTCCTGAGTCATCTGCCGGGGGCTTGATTGCAAACACCCAGCGACAACCGAGCGCTTTTGCACCCGGGAAAGGTTCTACCGGTTCCCAGACCTCGAGATCGTGGAACTTCTCAACTTCATAGTGTGCCGCTTCACGCCATGCGGCTTGACTACACGTCAACGCTTTCCTGATGTTGGTTGATAGTCTTCTGTCGGTTGTTATTGGTAGATCACGGATTGCTCCTTGTTCTCGAGCTTCATTTCCTTCTGTGTCCTCACTACCAACATGATTATTGTATCAGATTATCACATCTGACATTAAATCTGATGAAAAAAATCTGATATTACATCAGAGAAAACTGGGATTGTATCTACCCAAATTCATAGTGCATCTACCAAAAATGATATTGCATCTACCATAAGGGATATTGCATCTGCTTAAACAATTTAGTATCAACNATACAAGCATATTTGTGTATCTACATGCTAATTATGAGTAATAAATAAGAGAAATATTTGTGAAACCTGTGATACATGTATATAAATCCAGAAAATATTATAAAAATAAAAAATTCAAAAGTTTTCCACCAAAAGGTGTACCACATCGGGGACAAGGTTTGGCTCAACAGCTACAAAATATCGACAAGTAGACCATGCCCCAAGTTGGATTACCGGTGGCTAGGACCATTCCCAATTTCAAAATTCATTTCTTCCTCTGCATATGAACTGACTCTACCTGTTTCTTTTCGGGGTGTTCATCCAGTTTTCCATGTGTCACTGCTTTGAAAGCGTCAACTGGATCTGATTGAAGGCCTCCAAACACAACCACTGGAACCCATCATCATTGAGGACAACATTGAATGTGAAGTGGGAGAGATTCTGGACTGTCGAATGTGTGGGAAGCAGCGGCAGTACTTGGTAAGCTGGAAAGGATTTGGCCCACAAGGAAATTCCTGGGAACCTGTTGGAAACCTGAAGAACTGCAACAAGTTGGTCAATCAATTCAACACTTGTTCCCCTGATGCAGCCAGAAAGCATCAACAACACCAAAGGACACAGAAGTAGTGAGAGGGCAAGCTTTTTTCCCAACAGTCAGGATTTTTAATGCTGCCCGGGGAGGATGCAGAGTCCACCAGGGACTTGGGCATAAAAGGTAGATAATGTTATGACCTTGTAACCCCCTCTGGGACTTGCCAGGGGTTTCCCCAACCGGGGGACTATCTTCAGCCTCTGCACCTTTGTATATCCCCCAGTTAACAATCTACAACCTCAATCACAACACCTAAGCACCTTTTGAAAAAGAGCCAATTTGGATCTTACTGTATGTGAACATGGGTGAAATCAATGGATGGACTGATGATAAATCTTGGTGAAATTTTGACAAGGAGCTCAAGGATATGTCTGAATACTCTGAAATGCAAACCTTAAAATACAAATCTAAAAAATAGATCAAGTCAATGAAACACTCATGTTGCCTTCCATTTTCCTGAATGCTGAAATCAACCCTGAGCCTGCCTTTTAGAGCTGTTGTGTCCAACAAAACATAGAAAGATTGACACTTATTCCTCCATTGTAAAAAGTTTTGAAATGGGCTTCAACTCAACCTTCATTAACGTATTGCACAGAACCAAGAAAGTGGAAGGCATAATTCAAAATATGGCTATACACCAATGGGGATTATCATGAAGGATGGAGTATGTCTAGTTGGCACCTGTTAGCCCCAAGTTGTTGTATGGAGGAAATTTTGATTCCCACTGTCTTAGAATTGGTAAGAGGATTAATACAAGAAGGATTAGGACTGTCTCTTTTACTTCTTGATGATCCCAATTTATGTCCAAGGTGATTCTGTTGGTGTAGGAATTCTGCTGGAGGATCTATATGGCAATGAAAAACAAACACCACATTGTCATAATGTTTCACATTATGACAGATGTAGGCTCCCTGCCACGGCAGGCCAGAAACTGTTTCTAGGAAAGATTTTGTTTTTTTCTCACAAGATTTGATTTTCCCCAGACTTGGGTACAATACATACCCAATCCTGGCAGATCTGAGAACAGATTCTAGTTCAAAAACTATGATTTTGAGAAAATGGGACCCCTATTTCTCAACTCACATCTCCACCCATCTCCTCCAGCTACCATTCATCACATCCCACATTTGACAAGGTGGTACAAAATTCTGGAACTGTTTCTAGAAGTGTGCACAGGAAGAAAAGCAATTTTTAATAAATTTCTAGATATTGATTATAGACAGAACCAGAACACTGGAAAGAAAGACAATCAGACAAACAGTGAAGAAAAGAGAATAGAGACACAAGATGAATCAAGAGAGAAGAAAAAGAATGATTAGAGAGCATACCACTGAGAGACACAATATTTATAGGAGCACAACAAGCTGAAGTTTTATAAAGAGAAGAGACAGAGAGGAGAGGGCACTGGACAAGGACAAAAAACAGATAAATATAATTGAAAGAGAATGAAAAAGATGATGTCAATATGTGTCTCTTGCAGCATAAGTAGCACTTGTCTTACCTAGTTTCCCGCTCTTTATGGGGTTTATTTTGCTTACACTTTCAAACTATTTTCCTGAAAATTTAAAATTCTCAGTCTCCTCCCTGATTTGCGCCCTGAAATTTCCAGGGCCGTAATAAACCCCGCGGTGGAGATGCAACCTCACCCCCGGGGTATGAAGCGGTGACCCGATGCTTCTATCGGGTGGCCAGCCAGGCGCACTGTACTGGCCAATCAGGCAAACTCCCATTCGCAGGCCGGCCAACTGATAAACCCGAGCAAGCAACTCGAGACCACTCACGAGGAACTCTCAGCACGGAAACACACAGATTTCTGTCGAGCCTCAAAAGAAACACATTGCCCACAGGATATCTTGAAGCCAACCCGAGATGTCAACCGCCCCCAGCCTTGCCGGTCTGACCCGATGTATGTGCTTTCTCTCCAATCCATCACTATTCTTCTCGACAGGTACTACGTGCTGACCACTTGGGAACTCATTCCATCAGCTTTGCGAATCGGGATCAACCATCAACAGAAGAATTTCAACCGCTCGATCCAACCCTGCCTCTTGTGGAACACTATAAGCCGGGAATCTAGGGCCATGATTACCACGATGAATACCAAACCCACTCGCTTTGGTACGTCTTTCTTGCACGCTTTTCTTTATGGACTATCTTGGAATCTCTTGATTGTTAACCAATCGACTCCTTCTTTGGGGTTGTCAAAATCCCAGTCAAAAAGGATGACAATTTGGCATCTTCTAGATCCGTTTGTACAACTGCTGTTGTCAAAGCAGCCAAGGAGCCCAACACCTCTGCTTATTCTCCGGCTTTCGGACTGGCGATGCAAGGAAGTAATTCCCTCAGCCTTGACACCCCAAGTTGGTCATCCCGAATATTCCTTTATTTTCTTGAGATTATCAAATCCAATCACATGGTTGCGATCCCTGAGACTCTCCATCGCTTGCAACAAAATAGGAAACGGGGCTGAATATGTCATTAGTACAATTGATAAGGTTGTCAACTGGGCGCGGCAGGGATCTATTTGGCCTATGGTAAAGAAGGATTTCCCGTAACTTTTTCAAGCCAGCCAGACAAATCGGGTACTGACGGATGACATTTGGTTCCAATATGAAACTTAATCCATAATAGACGTTTGGATTGGCGTGTTGTGCAGTAGAAATGATGCACATGGCTGCTGCCCGATATGACCAAGATCGATTTGGGATCATCTTCCGAGCCTCACCTCGACAGTCTGACGTGATGATTGTAGCCGGCACGCTCACCAACAAGATGGCACCTGCTTTGCGCAAGGTGTACGACCAAATGCCCGAGCCTCGCTGGGTCATTAGCATGGGAAGTTGCGCCAATGGAGGCGGCTACTACCATTATTCTTACTCCGTTGTCCGCGGTTGTGATCGCATCGTACCTGTAGACATGTAAGCCTCATTCATCTTACCTTCGATGAAAGTTGATCAACTTATCACGCCCTGCCTTTTTTTTTTCTTTGTGGGTGGGTTCTCTAGATATGTGCCTGGCTGCCCACCCACAGCTGAAGCTTTGTTGTACGGCTTACTACAGCTCCAACGAAAGATGAGAAGAACCAGGAAGGGTGTGTTATGGTACCGCAAGTGATGCAACTGGATTCCCCCCCCAAGAAAAAAAAATCTCGTAAATCCACCCCAATCATCACACTAGGTAGATTCTTTCCAGTTGAGGTAGCCTTATTCTTTTTGTGATTGTACACACACACACACATTTCCTTTACCTTTTCATTATCGCCAATACTGGCTCCTTCTTCAATGGGATTCTCCGGTTCCTTTGTACTGCCCCCTGAGCTTTACACAGCCCTGCCTTGGGTATTTCATACCGGCGATCATAGACTTCATTCAGGATCAAGATAGTTCTCATAATAGCAGCATTGTGTAACCTGCATACGAGTCGCACATGGATGCTGTATTCATCACATGACTGGCAGAGGGGGTAACACACAATCTAAATATACTGCTTCTGTTAACACGAGAAATTTATCAAGGAGTGAAGAAAAAAGTGGAGGACATCCCCAGCAGTGTATCAGCCAAATAGCACCCAATGCAATATGCCAAGGTGCCAGCACAGGAAAGTAGACTTGCAACTATAAATTCATAGATTTGAACAAACATGTACCACTGTTGTGATTGAGATAATAGATTGCTAACTGGGGAATGTAGGCTGAAGATAATCCCCAGTTGGGGAAACCCCTGGCAAGTCCCAGAGGGGGTTACATGATCATAAGAACCACAGATTCCTTTGGGGGAGGGGCAGTGAGAGCGGGCAATTAGAAAACCTGTAAACTTAATTGTGCTGATCTCTAGATATTATAAGGCCTTATCATACAAATTGGCGGGCCCTTAGTCTTTGTTTTTCTTTTTAGATCAGGGATTCTCATGGCTTTGAATTGGAGTGCATGGCCTCAACCCATGCTGGAGTCAGCTTGATGGCATGATACATCTATTTTTCTATCTTGTTTTTTTTTTTTTTATCATGGTGGTGAGTTCCCAAACAATATTTCTTTTTTATGCAGGTTAGAGCTGATCTAAAAAGCCTCTTGCAAACAGGTAATTGGTAGAGAAAAAGCCTCTCTCAAACAGATAATTGGGGCCTTGGGACATGCAGGAGTACAAAATTCCCAGACTTGCGCTGGTGATTGTTTGAATGAGTGGCATGAAAGAAAATATGATTTTACTGCAATCTATTGAGACATAAACCATAAATTAATATAATGGTTATTTCAAAGAAATAGGATGCAGCACAAGACCAAAATGTGATTGGAAAATATTGTTACTTGGTGTATTTTTCTTATTGTACGTCAAGTGTGTTTGCATATGTCATTCCATTGGTTCGGTTTGTGTTAGGCCACGGATATGGTAATGTCCAGAGTCCTAATACAGTCGACTACAACCATAATATGCATGTACATAGATCTCTCTATGAAATATCATTATCTTTTCCAACCTTGACCATCACAACAGTTTGAAGTGTTTCCAATGCTGCTAGCATCTAATGCATGTGTCTTCCTGGGAAATAAACTGAAGTATTCCCAACATAAGAACTGGTAAAGCAAGTGCCTACTTGGGAGGCCCGCGCTTCGCTCGCAGGAAGGGGTTTTGCTCTGAAGGCTGTGAAGTTAGTGGAGCTAGCTGGTGACAGGCTCGTGACATCCCTGGGCCGCCGCAGATTAAATATAAACTCTGAGCCGCCACTTCTCAAGTGACAGTCAAGTCAGCACAGAAATGAACACTCTCACCGAAAAAGTGGACGACTCGAAGTCTGGCTGGGAACTGTGGGTGGCAGACGAACACCTCATCAACAACAGCAACACCCCTCCATCCCAGCAGCAGCAGCAGCAGTCATTTCCTCCCAACAAGCACTCCAAACGACTCTCCGAAGAAGCCTCCCTTACCGGAATAGGATCACTCGCAAACTACAAGCCAATCCACTCTAACCATCCCGACCCGAGCATCCAGCAACAAACAGCCAACACCACCTCATCCTTCACCTACCCATTCATCCTCCAAAACGATACCCAACAACAACACTCTAACCAACGTATGTATCCTTCTCTCCCTCCAACAACTTGCATTCTAACTTGCTTTTCTTGAGACAGAAACCCATCAAAGCGGATTGCCTTCCTCCTCCCACAACCCAATAAACGATTCAATTCCTGAACCTGTGCTTCCTCAATCTTCCACATCACCAGGCCTCCTCACCACTCAGCCACCCGATTCCCTCAAGAAACCCAGATCATCATCATCCACCAGCCCCCTTAAACCTTCATCCATCCCTAGTATCTCTCCAAGGCCTCCTCAACGCTACACTCATGCCTACGAGCTCTACGACAGACAGGTCTCTCGCGTCAAGCCTCTCACCGCCGGCGTTCGCTCCTCAAGTGCCGTCATGCTCTCCGGCTACTCCAGCTCCCAGCCCCAATCACCTACCCTCAAGAGGGCTGTTCAACCCCCGCCAGCCGAGGTCTGTTTGGAATGTATGATGAGAGATCGCGATATGATTGGCATCGATGTCGTTGGCCCCGGTGTTTGGGCAAGGGAGAGTGATGCTGACTTTGAGGAAGCCATGCGTGCTCAAGCTGACATGGATGACCAGCACTCGGATCCAGACTCATCGGCACATCAAAACCCCTCTACCCAAACCACAGATGAGCTTGTTGAAAATACTCCTGCCGAAACCGGAACACTCAACAAATCTCGCTCCCGTAAAAAACCACTCGGCAAGGGTCAAGCCCTCACTGCCCCCGCCCTCAAAGCCTGGACTCAAATGGTAAGTCTCCTGGCTAGCCACGGTTAAAAATCACCAACCAGTCAGTCTTGGATTGCTTCTCTCAACGCATTTTTTCTTTTCTTTCTCCCAACAGAATCCACCTGCTTCCAGTCACCGTTGGCGCACTCTACAGCTATATCTCAGGGAACAGCGCCACTTCCTAGAATTGGAACGCAAAGCCAAACGATCGATTGACCTAGAGAACGAACAAACGGAAGAACTGATTCGGAACAATGCCGATAGCTTTGCCCAATCTCCCTCCATTCGTCCCTCACTTCTCTCCCCTCGCTCCGATGCTCCATTCCTTCAGAACACTCACCAAGGCCAGCTGAATCACAGGATGTCCAGTGCCACTCTCCTGTCAAACGGAATGGTCCTCGAAACATTGGATGTTTCCAAGGATGATAAAGAAGCTGCAAAATATCGAGCCAATGATAATAAACTCGGCTTATCGAGTCAGTCCCCTCTACTATATATACATATACATACCCCTCCTTCCTTTTTTTGATTCGTGTCGGCCGTTAACACTACAAAACCTCAAATTATTTACAAGGTTCAAGCCCGAGAATCTATTCAATGTCGTCCTCTGCTGCGCTTAACAGTATTGGCCAGTCGCCCAGATCGGAGCCGATGAATCTCAATTCTCTTAATTTGCCCCCCGATTCACTGAATTCGGGGCTCACTCCGCTCCCAAGCCCTACAGCCAACCGCCAATCCCTCGCGCCATCCAGTCGCCCTCCATCACCCCATCGGTTCAGCGTTGCCAGCCGGAAGAGTGCCGGATTTGCCGAAAGTCTGAGACCGTTTTCCACCTGGGGTCGAAACCGACGAAGTGCCTCCAACTCGGTTCTTTCGCTCGCGCCCTCCGGCTCGATGATCGACATGCACGTCGGTCTTTCCCAAGACCGACACCACCATCCAACCGGCTCATTTCCGAGCCCCCTAATTGGCAAGCCCATGTCAAAGAATCGATCGATGCTTAACTTCAATCAATTTCCAACTGCTCCAATCCCTGTTCAAGGAGGGTACACTCAAAAGCCCTCGCTCCAATCTTTATCTTCCAGTCCTTCGGCCTCCCCTCGGGTAGCTCCAGCCGAAGAACCACATGACACGCAGAAAAAAGAGAACAAGAAAAAGCTTCGGCACACGCTCAAAGGTCTCTGGTCTAAGCTAGGTCTGGGTAAGGAACCGACTTGCTCCATCAACCAGATTGGCACGCCGAGTTCTCTAGGCAGTAGTACACCGGCAAGAAGCCGTGCGGTCGCCAATCCGAACCCGGATAATGAGCCGCTTGCGCCACCGCCGTCCATGTCGGTCCTCGCCCGCGAACAACTGAGCCATCGCCGTAACCGTTCCACACTTTCACTCCCTCTGAGTAATGGCCGTCGTCTTGGAGCAGGGTTCCGCCCTCAGTCATTTTTCACAAGGCCTGTGGGAGGGATTGGGTCGACGGTCAGCTCACCTGTCTCGCAACACTTCCCACCTCCCTCGCCGGGCTCCAAGCAGACACTCAACGGGAGCCTGCAGACCTGCCATCAGTCCTCACACATCAACTCCTCTCACGACCCCCCTTTCGACTCTCTGGCCGAAGAGCTCGACATGCCCGCCCGGCAGCCGAATCAGCCTCGGAGCCGCGTCCGCTCCCTCGGAACCACGAGTCTTTTTACGGACCTTGCCACCACACACGAGGAAGGCGGGCACGATGACCAAGGGCATGCAAGGCGAGCCACGACCCTGGACCTGCTTCGCTCCCACGAGCCGACGGTCCCCTCTCCCGAGCAGTTGGGAGGAGAGGATTCGCTGGACGTCACGGGGCTTGCGGCCGCCTCTGTCGGGCCGAGGCTGCAGTCCAATGGGCTGCGGTCGCACTCGACGTCCACCACCAACACGACGGACAGGTCGCCCAGCATTCGCACCGTGCTCAGCAAGTCCTCACGCATCTTCCACAAGCTCTCGGGCCTCAACACCAAGCGCTCTTGCTCCGGTGGCTCCCTCAATCCCCTCTCCCTCAGCAACTCCGCCGCTCTCCCCCCGCCTCCCATGGGCCATCCTGAACTCAGAACCTCTACCTCCTCCCAATCTTCCATCCCCCTCCAATCCCATGACCTGCTCGATTCTCCTCCTCCTCATCAGCAGCAGCAGCAGTTACAGCTACAGCAGCTTACTCCACAACGTCCGGACTATCTGCCCGCCGAAAAAGCGCGCTCAGGGGTCTCGAGATCCTCGGATTTTTTGGCGCTCAGATATGTCTCGTTGAATCATGATGATCATCTGGACCATCAGCATCATCATCCTTAAGCATCTTTCTCCTCTTTTATATGTGTTTTATTTCTTGCTCTTTACTTTGGTCTTTTTTTTTTGTTATCAATGGCTTGGTTGGTGTCAGTTTCTTCGCCCCCGTCTTGGTTACCCAACGTATATAATCCCCCCCTTTTTTTGTGTGCCTGTGTGTGTTGGACGTGTTGTCTCTTGCTCTCTCTTTCTCTCTCCGTTCTTCGTACCATGTCTTCGACATGAATGGTATAAGTGTGTGTGTGTTTCATCTTGATTATTATCTTATTTTATTATTATTATTTTCTGACTTATTTTCTTGTCTGCCGTACTACGTGCCTGATGTTCATGCTTGCGGGCACTCGTGTGTTCTCATGTGTGTGTGGATGTTGTTGATGATGATGATGATAATGTCGTTGTTTCGAAAGGAGGATCAGAACTTGAACTTTTTATTTTCTTCCTATCATCGATAATACCCTTTTTTTTTCTTTCATGATAAAATAACTTAGAATATATAGCTCTTCAATTCTTTTTTCACTAATAATATACGTGCTTTTTATCCCTTCATTCTCCAACTAAACACAAAAAACAATAACAACAAATTCCAAAAAAAAGAAAAAAAAAACCCTATTGGGTATGGAATAGTACTTGTATACAGATATGGTGTGATTTATAGAAGGACAGAGTGAGTTTTTTTTTTTGGTACTAAGGGTGGATGTTCTTTTTTTTTTTTTTTTGTTGTCTGGAATATATAATTTAGATGTGGGTTTTTGAATGTATTTAGTTGACTTTCACAGACAGACAGGCTTTAGAGATGTTTTTACAGAAAGTATATACTCAGACTACCTCTGCACGGGGTGCTAAATTTTGGGGCTAGTTTAGCCCCCAGCTTAGTGGGACAGCTTCAATCCACAGCCATACTTTTTGGGACTGAATGTTAGATTCAAGTTAGCCAGCAGAAATCATGGGCTTAATGAACTACATCTAGTTCCTACAGGCTCCCAATGGGAGCTCTGGGCTAAGATGATGCATGGTTAGTCTGCACTATAATTAATGTGGTTGACACATTGGATTAATTCCTTGCTTCATCTGGCCTCACTTAGCAACCAACCAATGCAGATGCTCTCACATGTCTCAATCATGTCTTGTCCCCTTCCAGCTTTGCCATGTGCTTCACAGGGAATATATTCTTGCTCAATGGGTTGCTTGGATAATTGATTCATTCCAAAACCTCCATTTTTCTTCATCAATTCTCCTCTTCCTTGTCTCCTAATTTTTCATGAAAAACAAAAACAATGAGATCTACTATTATTTCCATTACTAGAAAATGCTGACATGCCTGCTCTATTTTCCTCTGAGAAACACCAGTGAAGCAGGGTTGAGTATGAGGAGAGAAGGACTCCAAAGAAGAGAGAGATGAGTGGTACCTATTGAGGTACAAGTGAATAAGACAATATGAGTGAGGAAAAAGAAAAGGAACTGGGAAAACGAAGATGGTGATATAAATACAACCTGCAGATGAAACATAATCTCAATACAATCTGAGTTTTCCTGATGTCCCAATAGCCTAACCATAATAATCCTGTCCCATGCTATGACTCCTTCATTTTCACAACAG
Source organism: Puccinia sorghi (assembly GCA_001263375.1). Taxonomy (NCBI): domain Eukaryota; kingdom Fungi; phylum Basidiomycota; class Pucciniomycetes; order Pucciniales; family Pucciniaceae; genus Puccinia; species Puccinia sorghi. The sequence continues at coordinate 19,726 of LAVV01009080.1, forward strand.
ATAAATCATGAATGTAAGCTTCAAAATTTGGATCAAAGGTGTGACAGGAATGTCAGTATTTAATTGAACCTGAGGGATGTAAGTAAGCTCAAGTTTATAACTGAAAGTGATCTTGTAGTATTTTATTTGGACCAGAACTGTTTTACTGCATCACTTTGGTAGGCTTCTTTGATACAAAGCTACAAACTTTTTGCAGACTGTATCTTGACCAGAATCCAGAAGTGCTGTATAGACCATGAAAAAATAACAACCAGTCAGTATAATCTCTTCACCCAACCAACCAGGATAATGGATAATATTCAAAGAAAGATGTGTGTGATAGAAGGATAATCAATTTTTCAGCAACCATGAGGTTACTAAATGAAATTTTCTAACTGAGAGTTGATTACAATATAGAGCCAGGAATTAAGAGGAAACAAGTGTCAAAGTAAATCAAAAGATAAAGAAAACATTGAGAGTGAATAACAATAACAAACATTTTGGGAGACAAGATCATGTATTATTTGATGGACAGTAATGATTAGAGGAAGGACAGATAACTTAAAGACTGATTATTAATATCAGAAAAGTTTAGCGGTGATTTAAGATTGAAGTCTAGATTGAACAGTCTCACCAGACAAGAACAAGAAGATTGAAATATAATGGAAATGAAGAAGAATCAGGAATAGAGTTTGATGGAGAAAATGAAGTGAGAGATAGAAGCTGAGGAGTTGAGAGATTGAGTGTGTAGAGGTGAGTTGATTGGGGTTGAGAGTGTAGTGGATGATTTAGGTTTTTCTTTTCAACTGGGGTTCAGATCTTGAACTAGAGCTTCAGGTGAAAGACATGCAGAAGATAATTTGTGACATGTGAGTGACAATTGAGCAGGATTTAAATAGTTACTGGCATCTGGCAATGCGGCCACTGTGACTGAGTCAGTGGATTTTAAAGAAGTTGAGATTTTTCTGAATTTACTATGCTTATTCTTTTTCAGTACTTTGAAGGAGGTGACACTTCAAGTGTGGCTGCACCCTCAAAACTTGGAGATTTTTTGTGAGAAACACATGCACTTTCTGTCTGGAATGAAGCCAATGAACAAGGGGTTATTCCTGAGGGACCTGTTGGGTGGTATTCTCTAAATATTTTGGAAGCTGTTGCTGGCTGAATTGAATTCCAGAAACACTATTTTCCCCAAATAGCTATTGAAGTATCACAAGTTATTCTCATTGGCTGAATCACTTTGGCATACTAGGCAGGTTTTTGAGGCTGAAAATCTGATGAGATTCAAGGCTGAAACCTAGTTGTAGAATTCTTAGCTAAAGCTCTTGTTCACTCAGCTGTAAATTTCTGTTATCCCTCAAGGTTTCTTGTCATTCCTGTTTCTCACTTTTTCTTCACTCGTCACCTCATCCTCACTCATTGCGGACATTCAGGTTGGTTGTTCTTGTTGCTCACAAGCTTCAGTGGTCATTCTGACACATTGTTGGTTCTAAAAAAGAAGCATATCACCTTCTGTGTCCTTTAATAACCTGTTGAAAAATGGTAGCAAAAATACATGCCCCAGTTTCTCTTGGCACCTCAAGTTAAGGTGAACAAAAGCAAGAGGAAAAAAAACACTACAGATATGATGTGTCTCCATTGGAATCAATTATTGCAGTTGCTGGTTTTTTTGTTCACTTATGGTGTGTAACGGTCATCTGGGCACTCTCCACATCTTGCTTGGCACTGGCCAAGCAAGGCTGGAGAGGATGCCTAGACAGATTTAAGAGAAAGTTACCAACATCCCTGAAGCCTGGAACAAGCCTGAACTACTTGAGAAGTACAATCTAGGAGGGCCTTGAGATGTTCTCCATCTGGTGTGTCAACTATTATTTTTTTTTTTCTTTTTTTTCAAAATTCTTATTTCATTTCCTTTGAACACAGGTCTGTTGTGCTCAACTTGGTAAAATTCAAGCAAGTGACTTTGATGGGGGAAATATCTGAGAGTGGTTATGTGTACCATGAGCTTCTCAATGCAGATTTTACAAAGGCAAAGGGAGTTGGAGAAGATGAATTCTGCCTTTTCTTGAATAGCCTTGGATTGCAGTTGTCTGGCAAAGCCATTATCATTGGATAATGCACAGCATTGAGGAAAGTTATTTGAGGAAACAAAGGAAAGGGACCATATAGAGATTCTACCACCCTAATCACCTTTTTTAAACCCAATTGAATATTATTTCCATTCAATCAAAACTTATGTCTGCTCAAAAGAACCACAGCATCAGGCTGCACTAGTTCAAGATATCAACCAATTTATTGATGAATCTGTTGGAAATTCACTCATCAACCCCTGTTCCTTCTGTTCTCTTGTCTCACATGTCATTCTGTTTCTTGCTCCGCCCGGTTAAATCCTCATGTTAGTTGTTATTCAAAATGAACATTTCTGAGTGCCCACAACTCAGCCTCCTGTATTTAGCTATTTAATCGCTTCTTAATAAAAAAAACTCATCAGTCTTGACCAAACTTCTTCCTCTTGTTGGCACTTCAGCCCCAATAAATTTTTTTTTATCTTTCTTAGGCACTTAAGCCCCTTTTTTTGAGTTGATAAGTTCCTTTTGCAGACACTGTCTGTTATTATTTTTTTATTAAAAAAAAAAAAAAAACATT
>LAVV01009091.1:6853-19727 GCA_001263375.1 Puccinia sorghi
ATCAGACTTTTTCATCTGACATAATGCCAGATGTGGGAATCTGACACAATCACCTTGGCAGTGCCTGAGCCCTCTTCTCTTTGGGAAATCTGGACAGACACCAAAATGGTTGATGCAATACGCAAAGTTGGAACAGAAGACCAGGACTACACTTTGCTACTGGATTCAGTCAAATCACCGACCTCAAGCCGTTTGAACCCAAAGAATTCAATATACACTGTTGGGAAACCTCCTCTTTGGGCACCAGATTAGTGTACCAAGGAACTCAGAACTGCACAGGGAAATAATCTGAAGCCATCAAAACTACAAACTGGCTGACCACCCCGGAGGTGCCAAGACCCTCATCCTAGTGCAACACTCCTCTACCTGTCTGTCAATCAAGCAGCTCATCAAACGGTACATGGATGGGTGTTATTCTTGTCAACAGACCAAAGCCTGCACAAGGAAACCGCTTGGATTACTCAAACCACTCCTGATACCTTCTGGAACTGGGACCAACATCAGCTACAATTTGGTTACCAACCTCCCCTTGTCTGATGGATTTGCTAGTATCTTGACGGTGGTGGACTGCCTGACAAAGATGGCCCATTTCATACCTTGCAGCAAAACACTCAATGCCAAAGGCCTCACCTTTTTGATGCTTGAAAATGTCTGCAAACTGCATGGTGCCCCAAAAACTATTGTCTCCAACCGTGGCTTAGTCTTCATCTTCCAGATCACCCAAGAACTAAAATGTCAATTAGGAATCAGGTTACACCCTTCAACTGCCTTCCACCCTCAGACTGATGGCCAATCCAAGATTGGCAACACAGCCATTGAGCAATACCTATGATACTTCATCAGCTACCATCAAGATGACTGGGCACACCTGCTGCCAACTGCCAAGTTTTCCCACAACAACCACAACCATTTCTCCACCAGCATCTCACCATTCCACTTTGGATTCAACTTATCCTATGGCCATGTCCCCTCATCTGAACAGTGCTTGCCAGTGGTCGGAGAATGCCTCAAGAAACTGGATTCCAAGAAGAATTTAAGGAGTGCCTGAAACAAGCACAGGAAACAATAAAGCACCATTTTGACAAGTATGTCAGGATCAACCCGGATTGGAAGTTTGGTGACAAGTTTTGGCTCAAAAGCCGCAACATATTGACAACCAGACCATGCCCCAAGTTGGACAACTGGTGGCTAGGGCCATTCCCTATTTCCAAATTCATTTCTTCCTCTGCACATGAACTGACTCTGCCTCTTTCTTTTTAGGGTGTTCATCCAATGTTACACATGCCACCACTTCAAAAGTGTCAATCAGATCTGATTGAAGGCTGTCAACCACATCCACCAGACCCCCTCAGAGTTTATGAAAACAATGAATGGGAAGTTGAAGAAATTTTGGACTGTAAAACATGTGGGAAACATCTACAATACTTAGTCAGCTGGAAAGGATTTGGCCCACAAGAAAATTCCAGGGAACCAGTTGGAAACCTGAAGAACTGCAAGGAGTTGGTCAATCAACTCAACATGAGGTTCAACTCAAAATGAGGTTCCCCAATGCCGCCAGCAAGAACCAACAACACTGAAGGACATGGAAGTAGTGAGAAGGAAAGCTTTTTTCCCAACAGCCAGGGTTTTCAATGCTGCCCGGGGAAGATGCAGAGTCCACAGGACTTGGGCATAAAACTGGGATATTTTATGACCTTGTAACCTCCTCTGACACTTGCCAGGGGTGTCCCCAACTGGGAGGTTATCTCTTCAGACTTGGCACCTTTGTACACCCCCAGTTAGCAATCTACATTCTCAACCTTGACCATAACAGCACCAATCTTATTATATTTTTTTGTTGTGGTACTTTGAGATTGACCAAAGTACCAGAATTAGTAGGAGCTTAGGGGTAGGCCCAGTTGGTAAAAATTGGTAAAAGTAAATGAAAAGACCATTTCTGAAATAAAATTATAGGGTTTTTCTGTAAAAAAAGATATAAAAAGGATTTCATCATTCTGCAGACTTTTGGATAGTCTAATGGAGTATCTCTCAGGCTGCAAAAATATCAGTTATGATATTTATAAAATGATTTTTAGTTTATATCAATCTGTTCCGGTAAATTTAATGCCAGTTCTTTCTTGTCTGATAAAATATCAGATTACACAATCTGATAATGCAATTTTAAAATCTGACACAAGCAAAAGGGAAGTGCATATCTTAGTTTTCTTTCCCTCAAACTATTCAACTGTTTTGAGAATATTGAAGAACATTTGTTTCACCTTATGATCACAACCAGTTGAAGGTGCACAGGGGGAAGGTTCTGACCACCCCAAGGTGCTTATATTTTGGCACCTCGCTGTGCCGAAGGGTTTGTCCCCCCGCAAACCCCTGATCGTCTGGCGCATCGGCATGGACCTCGGGAAGATTATGCGGGGTCCCCGTTCAGAGTACCAGTGCCACAAACTTCGAATCAGTTAATTCCAACGTCCAAGAAACAACTCCATCGAGCTCATGACCTCTTGTCTTACCATCCCCCCACTGGTTCAAAAGCCTCCTACCAGCTTCTACTGGAAAAGAAACTGAATATTAGATGGCTTCTTCCGGTAACCTTGCCTTGCTGGCATCTGACCTTCAAGCTCTGGCTTCAGAAACTAAGCGGAGGCATGCTGACATTAAGGAGGTTGGCAGCCGTTCTCATCATTTCTTTCTTTAAACTCTGGCTTCAGGTTGGACGCTCATTTTATCCCTCTTTCTTTCCATTTTCCGATCGATACAGGCATCCGATAAGGCCCTTGCCTTGATCAAGACTTCGCCGGATCAGATTCTCACCACTCTTCGCAATACCGGAGTCCCGATTCCTGGTCCAGCTGATGATATCTTTAGACCCATCACTATGGCCTGTGCAACAAAAAACGCAAAGGTGGTCGTCATAGCGCTCGGGAGTTTACAGAGGTTAATCGGAATGGATGCCGTCCCTGCCGTAAGTTGATGGTAATTTTCATTCTCTTCTTGACGATCACTCATGACCGCTTACCTGCTCTATATCTTTGGGATTTTGGGATTCAAGTCCAAAATCCCCCAGATTGTCAATTTGCTCTCAACCGTTCTACCTCTGGGTGTCGAGATTCAACTCCGTATCCTGCAAACACTACCGTCGCTTTTCACGAGATGCGCACAGTACCTCCATGGCGACTTGTTAGCCGATGCCTTGCTGCTCTGCTTTCGCCTTCAAGACTCACGGATTGGGGTAGTCAGCTCTACTGCAGCCGCGACCTTGAGGCAGTTGGTGATGGTGGTATTCGAAGGGGTAGCAGCAGAAGATAAGGCGGTCAAGTGCTCAGAGCCGGATCCATCCAGGACAGAAACTGACTTCGTAGTGGCAATCCCTCCGTTTGAGAGCATTCACCTCTCTGGTGAAACGGAGAGAACCGAAGCTCGTCATGTTGCCCTCCGCCCGAGTGCCAAAGATGCATATCAAGTTTTTGAGGACCTGTGCCTCCTCGTAAATGGCGATTCACCCTCATTCCTCAAATTGCAGAGTTTGCCCAAAACCTTCGGTCTCGAGTTGATCGAAAGTGTGATGACTGGGCACGGTAATCTTTTCCAACAGGTAAGCATAGCTCCTAAGTAGAGCGCGGCTGACTGAAAGCTAATGGCATCTTCGCATCAGCATCCCGAACTTATCTTCGTCCTGAGAGCTCAGCTTTGTCCACTTCTAATTCGTGCCTTGAGCGAAAAACCAACATTTCCACTCACATTGCGGTTGATGCGAGTGGCTTTCTTACTTCTCAAACAGTTTTCAGACGATCTGTTGGTCGAGGCAGAAATCTTCCTTTCCCTCATTATCAAGACCATTTCTGTCGATCATTCAGAAGGTCAGACTGAACCTGTTCCGATCTGGTTGCGAGTTTTGGCGCTAGAGATCTTCCGTGGTTTATGTGTCGACTTTGATTTGCTTCTGAAGATATATGAGCGTTACGATATGCGCCGTACAGACCAAACCTCAGGCCTGTTTACGAGCTTGATGGGCACATTTAATCGCTTGGCGTCAGAAAAGCCCGCTTTACTTGGAATAAATCAAGATATCGCCGTCGGCACTTCATCCTATCACATCAGTTCTCCCGCCCACCCTGGAGTTCAAGGAATGATTGACGGAGTAGTTGGGATTGCTACACAAGCAGCAGCCCCCTTAGTAGGAACCCAGCAAGGGGGGCTTTCTTTAACCACCGCGGCAATGAAGCTACAATGTATTGACCAGTTGGACAAAGCTGAAGCACCCGTTATCCCCGAGACTTACGTATACCTACTCGCTCTGCAATGTATATGCAATGTTGCCGAGGGCTTTGCTGGATTTGCCTTGGCGCAACATGAAGAGTTCCGCTATTCAAGATCGAACAATCCATCCGATGATACTCCACCTCCGTCATTAATCCTCCCGATCGACGAACTCAAGGGTGGGCCCAATAAAGAGCGTCTCATGATAACTAGGAGTATGGCAGACGCCAGCTGGCCAGCTTTGTTGGCCTCACTGAATTTTTTCGTCTCGACAAACTTGGATGAAGAATTGTTCAATGAGACTTTATCCGCCATGCAGAGCTTTACGTATGTCTGTGGTATCCTTGATCTAGCTACTCCTCGAGATGCCTTCCTGCTTAGCTTTTGCAAATTTGCAGTCCCGCCTGCTGTCGTAGCGAATCTGATTATGGAAGCCTCCTGTGGTACTCCTACTAAAGCATCGCAAAGTGTACTCAGCATCGACACTCCTGCCCATCAACCAACCTACTTCAGTCCCCGCAGTCTTTCCTTTTTGCGCACTTTGTTGTCGGTAGCACAATACCTCTCTGGGGTTCTTGGCAGCTCCTGGCACACCGTCTTTGAAACTTTACAGAACGCAGATTACGTGTTGGCTGCGAAGCTCAAGAAAAGGACCACACTACCCAGTTCGCAGACTCCAAACAATAGCAACAGCACATCCGATGAAAGCGTGATACAAGCTAGCATTCAAAAGCTGTTTGACTGTTCTCGTAATCTGAATTCAAGTGCTTTCAGCAGTTTTGTGACGGCACTTTGTCGCCTTAGCAGTGAAACGGTCGGTCTCCCTACTGAGAGTGGTGGTTCCGCAACGACCACGCCAAAGGCCTTAAGCTTTGATACGCGCCGCAAAGCCAGTGGCGTCCCCAACCTTCGAAATCACGTGAGTTTCATCAGTCTTAACCCCCACAGAAAATTAAGTTGACCTATCCTTCTTTGCTCAGCGGCAAAATGAACGCTCGTTTGCAGTGGCCAAACTAGGCTCAGTGGCGCTTCTCAATATTCGTAGGCTCGTATTGTCTGACAACGAAGTCGCCTGGACACCAATCACATCACATTTGCTTGCTGTCCAGAGCTATCCCGAGGCACCTAGCAATATACGCCTCCAAGCAGCGGATGTCCTCGATCACATGATCCTGTCAGTGCCCAAGTTGATCAACAACATGGACGAGACTTTGCAGAGCCGTGTTCAAACGCAAATTATTGAAGTATTGCGGAGGCAAGCTGCGCCGTATCATGCGACACAAACATCCACCGACCTTGAAGTTCGCAAGCTCGGTTTTGAAACGCTATTTAAAATATTAGAAAACAACGGCCATTCATTCATAGCAGGCTGGAAATTGATACTGGATGTGCTGCGAACTGCCTGCAAAACTTGTGCAAATGGAGCTCATTCTGACGACGGGGCGACGCCAAAGCCGTACTTAAATTATGACTCGGCAACGAAAGGGAAAGGAACATCTAAATCAGGCAACAAGCCCAGCAAACTTTCCATTCTAGTCAGGAATAGCTTTCCTTCTTTACAGCTTATTTGCACCGACTTTCTTACGGCTCTGACTTTGGAGGAATTGCGGCAATGTATCAGCGTTTTAGCAGAGTTTGCTCGCCAAACGGATGACATAAACATAGCCCTCACCTCTGGTGGGTTACTTTGGCAAGTATCAGATCATGTCCAAGGGAAGAACAAAGCATCAAAAACGGGCGAGGGAAGTTATGTGCGACTATGGATGTTCCTATTGTCCAAGCTTTTGGATTTGGGTCACGCGTCCAGGCAAGAGGTCAGGGATGGCGCGATTCAAACTCTCTTCAGAACAATCGGCCTGTATGGAAGCTCACTATCCTCCAGTGTCTGGCATGAGCTTTTGTGGGAGGTCATATTTCCGCTTTTGGACCTTCTTAGCAATCAAATCAAGAAAGCTCCTACGCAACCATCCGGCTCGTTTGATGAGAATGTGCCTATTGATGTTTCCCGGCAGCCCGACGGTACTCCCATTAGCCTTAATGCAAAGCAATTGGATGACTCGAAAATCTTGGCACTTGAATCAACTGGGAAGATTGTCTCCGATCACTTTGCTTCTCACATCCTTATCATCCCTCAGTTTTCAAAAACCTGGACAGCCCTGATTCAGCATCTTTCAGAAAGTTTCACCACTGATCGACCATCAGTCAGTACCGCATCCATGAAAACGTTGGCCACAATCTTAAATACCAACATATCGGGTGATCAGTATGTCGGAGAAATTGCTGCTGCGTGGGAAGTAGTGTGGAATGCTTTTGTTAAAATGAGCGAGGCGATCGTAGCGCCGCCATATGAGTCACAATCACGGAACATCTACTTTACTCAAGCTGCTTTAGAAGCGTATATTCAAGTTTTGCATCCTCTACAAAACACCTCACGGCTGAGAATGGATCACGAAAGAATCAAAATCTTGCTTCAAATTTGTAAAGCTGTTCTTACGTATTCAAAAAGCCCAGACTACCGCCCCGACATCGATACATTGCCGCCTGTACATGCCGCAGTAATTGCCACATTCGATCGCATTGATCATCATGCCCCTGATGTGTCTTCGGCTGTCATATCATCTACGGCTGCCCTTGGCACCCTTGCATTCGATTCCCCTTTTGAGGTTACGGACACATTCTCGACCCGGCCGTCCTCCATCAGTGTCACTTACATTGCCTTGTTCAAAGCAATTCAGTCAAGATTAGTGAGCCTAGTTGAGAGATTTTGCAAGAAAGCAGAGGTTTACAATAGTGGCGCTTTGACCAAAGTCTTATCGGTAAGTAGTTTTAGGTACCGCCCTTCGGTTTGTGGAATCTTGTTTAATGGATTTGCGGTCAATTTATCACAGTCTTTCACTACACCATTAAGATTGAAATACGGCTGCCCAGCGCCTTCAAAACATGGAAATGCTCCAGCTTTATGGAAGACAGCCAGTATATCTTTCCTCACCATTATCAAGTCATGCTTGCCGTCGTTGACAGATCTGGGTGGTAGCGTTACACAAGAAGCCTTTGAAAGCTTCTGGAAAGCAGTGGTAGAAAATTTCAAATGTGTACTTTCGGCTGATTGGTAAATCCCTTTTCATTGCATATATTGTGATGCATCCTCCTGGAACTGATCAGGTCCGCTTACTTTCACTTCTTCATCACTAGTACACCAGAGCTATCGTTCGATCTGGACCAGCAGCAGGCCGCAGAAAATTTTGACTTGGCGTTTGTGGGTATGTGAATCTCGATTGGTATGAAAATCTAACAGTGTGACTTATCCTTCTCTTCTTGTCATCTATGTCCTATTTTTAGCATCTTTGGAGCTCGACGTTTTACCGTGCTTAGGACAATCTCGAATTCCGGACGAGATAATCTGCGGTTTGGGGACAGCTGTCCAAGCAGCCTCCCGCCTGTACATCTTCGACCTCGAAATTGAAAATAGTCACCCTCTGGCCATCAGCACACCCCGCCACCCTAGTCTCCGTAAATTATGGCCTGAAAACTGCCGGTTTATCGAGGACTTTGCGAAGCAAGCCAAAGGTACCACATGTGGCACGACTGCAGATGTATCTAGGAGACCCCGCGAAAGATTCATCTATTGGTGTTTTGATCTGCTCTTTCTCTTCTGCAGCACAGCTCCGTCAAAGAAATGTATGTTGCTTGTGTGACCCTATTCCATCATGTCTCATAAATTTTGGTTCATTTATTTTAGTTATCTCTAGCTTTGGAAGCCGAATATAAACGAGTCGCCTCACTATGGCTACCGATATTACTTACCCGCTGCATCGCAGCTATGAAAGCTCACCTTGTTGATGCCCCAATCCGGGGCACCGTTCCATTCAATCGGTAAGTTCCAGTTCCGTCCCAATACCTGAAGAAAATCATATGTGTAATTGTTTCTGTCCTATTGATTGAGATGTAGATTGCGTGATGAGGAGATCAAGTACATCCTTCGGCAGCTGTTGACCCACCCCTTATCGAATGGATGTTCAGCCCTGCCACTTTGTGGCGATTACTCCTCAACCCAGCCGAGTAAGTATTCTTTTGTATTCATTCCACCACATAACATCACTGAAGACAAGGCGGTTAATCATAATCCCTTTGCAGAGTTAGACATGTCGTGGCCATCCGAGAGGATTCTCACTACCGTGCTGGCGCAATCCCCGAATGCGCATCTGATGTGCTTACAGCCTCTATTAATTGAGCTCTTGGCTTGCGAGAGTTCGAACCAATTAGGGGGCACGCCGTACTTGTACTCGACTCCTCACGGCGATGCTTCCTCCCTGACTGCATACTTCATCACCTATCGTGATCTACTACAGATCTCAAGCGAAGATGGTGCTGATGTTGAAGGGTGCTGGAAGGATTTGAAACTTGGTCGGATCGGAAGATCGACAGCGATGTCTAGTGATTACCCGGATATCTTCAGCAAGGATTTGAAACAGCTCGTGATCCTATGCTTGCGCAAGATCTCTCATCAGACTACACCATCATTCGACTTGTAATTCAACTTTTTGTTGTAAAATAGCATACGCTACGTGTAATCTACGGGCATGCCTTAAACAATCAACAGTACTTGGTTGGCTTGATGTAATATCATTATGTGGCCTCATAGCTAGCTAAGCATTGTTAGCAGCAATTCATGAGCACTACTGGCATCCACTTGATTACTAAAAACTGGCTGTATACGCCGGCTTTACGTTTCCAGCGATGTTTGTCCCCCACATTCAGGGGAAAATAGAACTATTAGTATCCCTCCTGAAGTGGCCTTCTCTCCAAGCTCGCCCTGAGGAACATCGTCTGTGCTCTTGTCGTTGGCTTCACTTCCAATTGTATCTATGGCCTGGGGAGGGGCATGAGAGGCCTTTCAGCCCCGAAGGACATTCTTATAACGACTGTCTTGAACCATTCAACAGTAATCCTCCATTGTCATATTGCCTGACAAAGATATCAGTATAAAGCAAGCCAGTTCTCTCCCACGTCTTAGTACTCATCTTCCATTCTTATCTACTCTTCAGCCCTATACCCCGCACTCACACTCTCCAGTCATCTCCGTCTTTCTGTGTTTGTTTTTTGTCAGTCGTTCCGTCTTTCGCTGATTTGCACGCTGCACAGCTTTCGAAAAAAAAGGAAGAAGAAGAAAGCGAAGTTTTTCTCTGCAAAGATGAAGAATCATGGCCCTTATCTCCTCTTCCTCCTGACTTTCCTTATTAAATTCAATGCGACCTCAGCTGATGGGATTTTCAACAACATCGCGAATGCCAAATTGATTCAATCTACTTCGTTCGTTCCGGTGGATGGTAACTACGTGTTCAAGAATGTTGGTACGGGACAGATTGTGCAACACGACCGGAAGAATGATGTACCGAATATCTATACCGCCGGTGTTGAACGGCAGGCCGACGCTCCTCTCGAGCTCCGCTCCCATGGAACTCGTACCAAGTGGATCAGCATTCGAACCACCACTCCTGCCGACAATCCCAAATGTATAAGTGCCCAATGGGGCTACCATACCGAAGGCGGAGCCGACCACGTCGGTTCTCTTTTTAATTTTCGTCCCCTTCTCATACCTTCTCCTCTTCCTTACTCTTCATCTCCTCTCTTCCCAGGCAGGAACATTGTACGAATGTGTCGTAGATCCGCTAAAATTGGAAGCCACTTTGGAAAAGCCTAAACAGTTGACTATTTCCTTCTAGCTCTGCCATTCTAGGATGTTACACATACTATTTGCTTTGGGGGCTGACGCTGAATCTGTTTTTTTGAGATTTTCCAGATGGTGGTTAATGATGCCAGTGGACGCAGCGAAGAAGCTCGAGGGGGAGCAGACGTTGGATCTGAAAAACGAAGTGCTCAGGCAAAACGCAGCGAAGAAAGAGACTGGTCCAATATTGTCACGGATTGTGAAGGAAAATGCCGGGAAGGATGATGGGTCTTCTGGTTTGGCTCCATTGGACGCACCTTTTTGGAACCCGAAAACACGCCGCATCGAGAGCTTTTCGTCTGCGCCTAGCACCAGCAAGAGCAAGCGATCCTATCACGATCATTCCGACCAACTTTTTAGAGCCCAACAATTAGATCTCTTACGCAGACGTCAACTAGCAAACAGGCTCCCGGCCGACCCTCTCGTCAATTCTGCCGGAAAATCTCGCGACACTCTTAACGTCACCCAAGAAGAACAGCAGGATGATCTTGCTCATCGTGTCCTCTATGATTATGGCGCAGAGGATCAGAATAGACTGGAGCCAAAACCTATCCAGATGCTTGACCGAAGGGCCGCACACCACCCCCATTCCAAGCCGCCCCATCAGAAAGAAGCCCAAAAAACTCACTCCAGTGACGCCCTCGGCCCTTTCTATGTCGTCAGCGTTGACCATCTTTACGTGAGCTCATTCAACCACATCACCCAAAGTGGTCACTTATCCTAAACAAGAGCTTGTTTGGTTCTTCTTTTCTACATATACATGTGGGTGTGTCTCCTCTTTTAGGATATGGAAACTAGAGTCTGGACATCTGGGGTCAAGAAAACGGTGGGAAACCAGCTCAGCTTGGTACTGAAGAAACTTGATCCAGTTGAGTATGAAGTTTCTTGTTATATCTTGTGCATATTTGATTGCGCACGATCTAGTCTCAAGAAGGGCGGCCAGTAGATTTCCGACTGCGGTACTGTTGTCTGTGCCTGTATAGGAGAGGACTGACTCATTTATTTTCCAAAAAAACACCCCGGGCGTCATAGAATGATACTACTCAACAATGGTATTTGGAGCTTCAAGCTTGACAATTCGTCTCCATCAAGGGGTACGCAACCGAAAACTCTACCAGAGACATGATTAATTCATTTCTTGAATGATCTTCGCGTCCTGAGGAGTAAAATTGACAGATAATGGGCAATAACTTTCCTCCATCTATCCTCTGATCTGTACCTCTTTAATTTTGTGCACGTAGTTTTTGTGTGTATGTGCACGTGGTGGTTGTGTGTGTACCTTTTCCTCTTTAAACCAATGGAATTTAATTTCTTTTTCATCTCTTGGTTTAGTATAATTTCCGGTGTTTCTTTTCTTCTTTTTTTATTTGGAAGCTGCTTTTTTTGTGTGGGCATTGTAGTAAAAATGATCAATTAATCATCATCATGATGATGGAAATATTTTGGGTAAACTTGCCCTAGTCTTACTAAACAAAGTCTCTCTGATTCACAGCCTTTTTGTTCTGTATGTGAAGACCAGATCCACCAATGGAGGAAGTTATGCCTTATGAGCCAGGTCTCCAGCCCCATAGTGCCACAAGGATCTGTTTCAAGCTCACTCTGAAGGAGAAGATCTGATTTTACTTTGAGGTCTCATGTTCAAATCAGTTTATGCTAGATTTTCATAATTATTCACCCCCCGCCCAAACAAAAAGCCATTTGATCAGTGTAGTGAAGTTATTTCAAAATTCAATGAGTAATTGGAGAGGTGTGAAAAGAATGCTATGATTGATCTGCCTTCACAAAGTTCTTCAGAGGCCCCATGTGCTCAATTTAGTTTGCTTCATTTTTGTCAGTCTTATAGATACCCCAAAAGTTTGCATTAAATCAAATGCTCAGTAAGATGTGAAACTAATAAGATTTCCTGTAAGATCAATCAATTCCACTAGTATATTGTCAGCTCTGTGTATGAAAATTTGGTACTGTCAACAGACAAACCAAGTACTGTCACTGTGCTGAAGGACTTTTAAAGGCAGAAATCACTCTGTGCCACCCTTCTTTGTGGATGAAATTCCAAGAAAGAGTATGAGGCAGGAGATAAACCCTTCAAAACCAAATACTTGAGATGCAGAAAAGAAGGGAAGAGGTGATATTAGAGAGTATGCTTGGGTTTAGAATTATATGAGGGAAGAAACTGGAAAGCACTTGATCAGGTTGACTCAGCAAGAGGTGGTGTTCTTACAGCAACTAATTTATTGTGAATATGGGCGGGCTTCAAAGTAGAAGAGAAGTTTAAGGGATCTGACCATTATTCCAGGAGGGGTGAAATAAGAAGAAAGGTTTGTGTGTACTACTCTCAAATTGGGAGTAGAATATTCACTAGAATAATTACTGTATGCTTGTGGGTGAATATGCTGAGGATTCTAGGGCCAAAGAAGGCCTCCTTTTATATTCTAGAGGCTCTCCAAGGAGCTACTAGAGGGCTCTAGTATATTTCACCATTCTTACACCAAATGATGCCATAATGGTTTCATCTTTCACAATAGTTCATTTTAATCTACTTCGATTCATTCTTTGTTCCCATGAAATCATTCTGCATTTTATAGTCAACTAAAACATGAGTAATGTTTTTCTTGAAAAGAATGAATTGGGATGAATTGCCATTCACTTTTCAAATTGTGGGAATCCCTTACTGTTGTAAATTTAAAGAATACTTTTCAGTCTTCTTTTCCACAAGGTTTGAACAATGTAAACTTGCATTTTTAAAATGCAGATTTTTTTTTCATTAATTTTCTTGGGGGTCAAATTGCAACAAATTTGATGATAATAATTTTTCATAATTATTGCCTTCATATCCGCTCACATGTTAGTTTTAATCTCAATCTTTGAAACCTTTCAATCATAACCCCCCCC
>LAVV01009102.1:0-12865 GCA_001263375.1 Puccinia sorghi
ACAATTCGACCTAGTATTTACCATCGTAAGTCCTTCTTCTTTCTATTTTTATTAATTAGAAATACGGCAGCTTACTCTGGTTATCGTGGATGGTCTTTTCTTGGATATTAGGGGTCGTCGACGTGTTTTTGGCAGATTTCGACGTGTCGTAAGTGGCCACTAGGTATAATGAGCCGTCAGTTTTTGTTTAACCGTCTTTTAACTCAAGGATTCCGCTTACTTTTTGCTATATACCTTTCTTTATCTGATAACCTTTTCTTTTCTTTGTTTTCGCGGTTATATTGATTTATAAGGAGCTGGGTTTCTAAGCTTTCTTCGTTGTGGAGATGTGATAGGCGGCAAGGATTAATTGCTCTTCTCTAGGGAGGAGCTCCCCCCTAGATACACACCCCTATTGCTTACCCAATTCTCACCCCCTTTTTTTTCTTTGGGTGGCCATTTCTTTCTACATCCAATGAAACCCGATCTGAAGGTTTCCATCTAAACAGGCGTGGCTAACAGCCTGCATAAAAAGTGTGAACTGGATCTTTAAAACATTGTAAGTTGTTGCCAGACCTCTGTGTTGACGCATCCAGAGGAGGCTAGAGCTTAAAAAGATTTCCCTTCCTTCTAGCCTTTTTCTTTTGTAGTTACTTTTCCACCCTTGTGTACTGTTGTCACTCCAGAGCCACGGGCCCACAACTCTATAAGAGACAACACAGTCAACCTCGCATCCCCCCCGCCCTCCTCACTCTCTGCAAAAAAAAAAAAAAGAAAGGAAAAGAAGTAGATAATTGTTCTCGGTGCCAAGATGATCATCTCAGACCAGACCTTTCACACACAAGCACTCTCTCTTTGTGTTGAAAGCATCACGAAGTACTGCCCGCAGTAGATTTCCACCACCAACCAACCCAAAAAAAAAACCAATGACATGTTGATGTCTTATATAACTGCATGAGGCAGTCTGGACCTATCCCCAGTCCTTGCAGCTTTTGCGGTGTTCAAGAGTCGTCATACATGTATTTTTCTCTTTATTGGACTCACGTCGTTCTATCCAACCCCAACTCCGAAAATCCAAGTGCCGTGCATGAATTCCCCTTTTGCACCACAACACCAGGGGCATCACATCTCCCTCCCAGAAAACAAAAGAGGTTGATATTCAAGAGAAAGAGAGAAAAGGTGAGATCTCTAAATGCAAATCAACAGAACAAAAGAAAAAGTATAATTTCGAAGTATGCTAGCAGATTGAACAACAGAGGTCTCAGGTCCTTTGGAAAAAATGAGATTGAAGAGGACCTAACTCTTGCAATGTAAAGGAGCAAATAGGCATCGTAGTTAAAAACGAATAAATAGACAGATGTGAGATGGAGAGATGGATAATCCGAAGTAAATCATGTGGTGATTCTTTAAATGTAAAAAAGAGGACAGAATGAAGGACATGAGATGAAGAAGAAAAGATGCAGCTCATGGAAAAGTGTGGCGTGCGAGTGCGAGAGAATGATGATGAGTGAAGGAAAAGGGGAATTAATAATCGATATCGGTGTCCAAGCCGTCATCGCCATCTTCGACGAGGTAATTTTCCAAGAAAAGTTCGTCTTCGGGGCGCAACTGCAAGCTGATAAGAGAGCTGCGAAAGCCGCCACCTTGGTGAGTAGAAGAGGAGCCGCTGGAGCGGGCGGCGGTGCGATGGTCGCGATGATGGTCGGCAAAGACGGTAGAGCTGGGGGAGATGGCTTGGGAGGAGAGTGAGCTGCTCCTGGAGCGTTGGTTTTCAGACTCGTTCTCAGCCCATTCCGCTTCCTCCCGCCAACCACCTTCTTCCTGCTCTTCTTCCATAATCACCGACTCCCCATACCTCTCCTCCGAGCTCACTTCATCGTGTTCATCCATGTATGATCGACTACCTGATGACACGGATCGCGACAGGCTTGCATTTCGAAAAGTCGTCTGTCGACTGCCCTGCTTTTCAGCACGTCCAGCTCGCTGGGAGGGGAATTTCAACGGCGACAGGGGAGATCGAAAGTCGGGCACTGACCGCTGAGCAGGCGAGTTGCGCGGGCGTAGACGGGATTCGAGTGTTCTGGGACTCGCCATCGGCAGTTCTGAATCATGTGGCTGGCGTCCTCGCCAGTTGTTCAATTCAGATTTATTCAGGTTGCTGTGTGACTTGGACGCCTGCAAATTTGGCTTTGTCACGGCACGACGAACCGTATCTGCTGACTCGGAAGATTGCTGTCGAGGACGATGGAATTGAGCTAACGAGCCTTTGTCTTTCTTTTTTCCAATGTGATCTGATGTTCCCTGGGATCCAGAGGCAGTACGAGACAGGTAAGTGCTAGGGGTTTGGGTTCTCACATTACGTGGTGATGGTTGGCCAAGACCTTGAGATGAAGCCGTGGAGGCGGTTCTCAAGTCAACGACAGCCCGCTTCAGCTCATTGGCCATCGAATTAGCTCGGGTTTCCAATCGTGATTTTTCAATCTCCAGATCATCGGCCATCCGGCTCAACCAAGCGATCTCTTCTCTGGCTCTACTTAGTTCTTCGGTTTTCCAGGCATCCTCTGCCAAGAGCCTCTCCCGTTCGCGGCTCAGCTCCGCTTCCCGCTCCCTGGTCTGAGCCAGAGTATCTAGTAGATCATCTCGCTCGGCGGCAAACGCTGCGTGCGTGTCCTCAAGCTTCACGCGTTGTTTTTTGATGACGGCCAATAACTCAGGCTTGGTCATGAGTCTCAAGCTGACTTTGTTGAGATTGCCACTCTGGACCGAGTCAAGGCCAAAGCGACTAGGAACCCGATGTGATGAAGAATGACTGCCGCGTTCATATGAAGACTCGATTTCACTGCAGCTCCCGCAAGACTCTTCGTCGTGATCTATCGATTGTAAATTTGTTGAAGACGATAGTTGATGGCGATGAGCTCGTGAGTTAATGGGATCCGGTCGGACCCGAGCCCGAACCGATGATGATAAAGAGCGAATGGCGGTCTCATCAGTGCTACTGTCATGAAGCGGACGCGAGGGTTGCCAGCGGGGTTCCTGCTGGGGCGGTCGTCCAGTAATTCTCGATGACTGGGTAGTCTTTTCGGGGTAGAAGTCATAATTGAAAAGATTGGAGTTTCGCCTCTTCCTGGATAATCCGTCATCATGTGAGCCCAAGGCACTGCACACTTGCACACGCTCCGAAAGGATCGCGTGTTTGAAAGAGGGGACTTTGTTGAATCTATTTGGCGCGGAGATGGAGGAAATCGCAGAGGGGGAGGTCAACTGAGTAGAGTATGATTCGGGTGTGTCGTATCGGTTTTCAATGGAACCACGGGATGTAAGCGAGGCCTTCAGGTTCCGAGGGTAAAATGACCCGCCCGAGTTAACGTTTGAATCGTGATTCTGATCAAACTGTGTTGAGGGGATACTTTTCAGACGATGTAGAGCGATGGGCAATCGGCTAGGTAAGACTTGAGATGCAATTTTTTCCGCTTTGTGATCAAAATCATCGACCTGAAGAGAGTCATTATTTTCGCTGGGGAGCTCATGTTGAAGGAGTTGGGCTGGTTGACTACGACAAGAGACGGACAAAGACGGGATTACCATTATATTAGGATGTAGCAAGCAAGATTACGGGCGGTCGATGTTATGTGGTGGAAACATATGACTCACGAATTGATATGCTGATGAGTCGCCGCACTAGACGAGCTGCCCAATTGCGCAGTGTTATCAAGCGACCTGTGATAAGCAAAACCAATGTGAAGGTCAGTGGTGGAAAATTTCAACCTCGTATCTGTTAACGGAGATCATCAAGCATACGCAGTTTGCGGTGAAACATTTGTTGCAATATCGACATCTGTGCCCTCGACGGTTTCCCTGCACGAAGCGCAAGCATTCCCATTTGATGAGTAATAAGATTGCATGACCGAGGAAGCAAGCAGCTGGTTTTTAAAGCAGAACTCACTTGAGGCGAAGATTATGGCCAGTCAGTTTGGATTCTGAAGGGGAGGACGGCCGGGATGGCGTATCATTAGGTAGGGCAGTGATAGAAAGATGTGGGGTGGTCGAGGGTGCAGGCGGGGGTGGTTTGTCGGCTACTTGTTGAGGTTTGGAAATGGAGCCGTTGACTGAGGCGTGTTCGAGTTGTTTAACTTGGTTTTGTAAGCCTAGAATCATTTGACGAGCTTGTTCTAGTTCAAGCTGAGATTCGACTTGCGTGTGTAGTGATTCCAAGGGATGAGGTTGGCTTCTCGGAAGAACAGGTCTACTGGAGGGGGAGAGAGGGTTGTCCAATTGAGGAAGAAACACCGCGATCGAGGGGGAAACAGTGTTGGCAGAGCAAGTTTGAGCCACAACAGCCGGTAATGGAGGAGTGTGTTGTGTAGTTGATGATTCTGTTGGGGTTTCAGGTGAATCCGCCGAGGAGGTTAACGTGGGACGCGCTTTGATGTGAAGTGAGGACATTGAAGAAGTGCGCTTGACGTGTCTGGCGGGTGTGGAATTACCATTGCGCAAGGAGGATAGTTCAGGGGAATGATTGCCACTGCCCATGTTTTGATGGGGTGAGAAAGCTTCCTCACGGGAGATAGGCGACGTTACGGAGGAGGGGGGGCGAGAGCCGGATGTTAATGACGTGCCATATGATACGATAGGGCTCTTGGGGGAAGGGGCGACATGGCTATGATTGAAGGATCCGGTTAATGGAGCTGAAGTGAGCGGGGAAGGTGTAGGAAAAGGGCATGATCTCATTTTTGAAAGGATTGCGCCTCCGCGCTTTAAGTTACTCTTGTGTAGCTCCGGTGTGAGCAAATCGGGCTGATCAAACAGATATGCAAAATCTGCAAGGTCCAATGGGACCGTAGTAGGAGAGGAAATGACATCCAGGAGTGGGTGAGCGACTTTGGTCTCAATGGTGGGTTTAGCAGTTGGTCTGGTTGATGTGGAAGTTTCATGAGTCGTTGAATTGAGAGGTGAGCTGGAGGTGTCTTTGTCCGGTAATAATGCAGATTGAGATATAGATTGATGATGAGGCTCCCCGGGCTGAGCTGAATTCGTAGTTGAGCCATCCCGATCGATTGGAGCGACTGGCTGGGTTTCCGCTTGGGGTGTGGGCAATTGAAGAGGCGAAGCAGGACCAGCGGCATTAGCTGAGGGTAATTCAACTTTTTGAGCGCGAGAGCTGGCGGCTTCTGCAGCTTGGGCATGGGCAATGCGTTCGGCAAGCTTGCGCAGATCTGCCTCGCTGAAGCCCAGATTGCTACGATGTGGGAGCTCGCGATAGGTGGAATGGTCAGAATTTGACTGTTCAGAATTCCATGAAGTGGTGAAGGACTCGGGAGAAGCGCTTTTCTTTGACGCAGGCGGACCAATAAACGAGAATCGAGCGGCAAGATTGCTGGGTTTCTGAGAACGGCTTGACACTATAAGTTCGAGAGAGCAACACGATTAGTGCCGCGTGAACGTTTTTTGCGGATATTATTAAGAAATGTGGTAAGTTTTGCGAGAATGAAAGTTTTTTTGGGGGGGCGCGTATGTGATCGCTTACTGGCTGCCACGTTTCCGCCATGAGGAATAGGAGTAGGTCGTAGCGAGTGAGGTAAAGATCCGCTTGCTGTGGGTGAGATGGGGTTTTGAGAGCTATCAGATTGAGAGTTAATCCTTATGACCCTGGGACCATCCTGACTGAGTGGTTTCTGGTTAAACTGTGGATAATTTTTTCGACGAGTGGTAGCTGGTTCGATGACGATCCTGTTGACTGGAGTTGCGGAGAAATTTTGGTTTACTGGAGTTGAAGTGGGTCTAGGGAGCTCGTTTGAGGGACGAGGAGTCATTGAAATAGATGAAGGGTCCAAGAGGAACCAGTCTACCGACCCCTCAGTCATGTTTTGTTCCACGTTTTTTTCCTTGTGTCGATTAGCACGACTGAAGGTTTCAACAAACACTTGGGCACTCAAAGGGTTGGGTGAGACACTGCGTGCAATGGGAGCAGAAGGATCCGAGGATGAGGATTGGGATGAGGATAGGTCAGACCTTCCGGTTAAATTAGGAGGGTCAGGTGCAGGTTGAGGGTTGAGCTTGAATCTGGAAGTGGAAGTGAATAGTTTTGATTTGAGGAGACGGAAGGAAGAAGAGGGAGGAGTGGGGGTATAAGGGGGAGAATGATCTTGAGAGGCCATGAAGGACAAGAAACGAGGACGGGAGGCAGGTGGTTGCTGTGATTGAGTTGACTGAGAGAAAGCCCGTACGGAGGAAGCAGGGTGGATGGAGGCAGAGGATTGAGAGTCGACAATGGAACTGCGGGACGAGTTGAGAGAATTGAGAGGAAAAGTGAGGGTAGAGCAAGAGGAAGAAAGAGTGTGGGGATGAATATGATTGGGTGGGTTGAAGTCAGAGGAGAAGGAGTACTGATTGAGAGCGATTGCCTGGAGGGGACTCAGTACTCGGGCAGGAGGAGGAGAGGAAGGAGGGGAACGAGTGGGAAGATCATGGCCTGGAGAATGATAGGAGTGGTCTAGCTCATTAGCGCTGGATGGACGGCCGGAGCGAAAGCGAGCCATGGATCCGTGCTGGCTGGAGAGTGTGATCTGTTTCCGTTTGCTGTGTGTGCTAATTTCCACCGAAAAGGGTACGTATTATCTCTTCATAAGACCATCCTGCGAATTAAGAGCTATAACTCTAGTAGTGGAGGGGAGATGGTCATTCCGCCTGCGGGAAAAAAAATAAAAATAAATAAGAAAAACATAATCGGCATCGGAAGAAACGCATGGACGAGGATTGTACATGCGCGCCTCGACTGCACACATCCCGATTTTAAGAATCAGCGCCAGGCGGAGGCCGGTGTGTGTCAAGGCCAATTGCACGCCGTGAGGATCAAAGTGTCACACTCATCATTCTCCCATCCTGCTCGGAATCTCCTTTTATGTATTGTAGGAAAAAAAAATCAAAATAATTTCATTAAATTGTGTTAGAGCAATCTTAATCATCATCACCGTACACATTTCACATGGGGCCTTCGTCAGCCAGATCCAATTAAGGTTTATCTGTAAAGAACTCGACAAGGTTTCTTTTTGTAGATATTTATGGCGATTGCAGGGCAGGGTGTGTTCGGGGCAGGGAAATCTATAATTTTCTAGATTTTTTGAGACAGGAAGACAGGATAAATGTTATTTCGAGTATTGTAACAAAATAAACCCCATGGGGGACAAGTTTTGCGGAAAATACAAAGATTATTTATAGAGAGAGAGGACGCGCTGAGACCACAAATTCTCTTACGCGTCGCGTTGCTACGCGCTAGACAGGAGTAAGGATCGTGGTTTTCGCGCGTGCACGTCTTTTGAAATTACTGTATGGATTTACAACTTTTAGTGTGAGAAATAAATGCATAAAATATTTTTTTGTTTTTTTTGTCTTGAGGTTTGCCGGATGTCTACAAAATGACCGGCCATATAATCCTAACAAAGAATTCGGACTGCTTGATCGGAAGTCAGAGTAATTTTGTCCGTGCCGAACTTATCATGGAATTCCTCCAGATAAGGGTGAAAGATGACCACCCCGTTCCCAAGAATCATCTGCGGTAGAACCTCCGCGCCACCTGATTAGATATTCGTGGACTGATCTAGCTGGAGAGCGGTACCCAAGAATTGCCTCTACGTCCTGCTCATCCCAAAATCGTGTTTCCAACGACGAAGGTCCTCGAGGTGCTCTAGAATTAATGTGTCCCGGGAAAGATCGAGGTTCTACGAAAGGAAGTAAAAGAGAAGTGTGAAAAACAGGGTGGATACGCGAAAGCTCCTTAGGTAATATGAGCCGATACACGTCTCTACCCATTGCCATGTCAATGCGAAAGGGGCCTAAGCGTTTGAAGTCTAGTTTGCTAGAGGGTCGCTGAGAGGTAATGTTGTGTCGTAAAAGCCAGACCCAATCCCCAGATTTGTAATCCTGAGAATCCCGAACTCGCTTATCAAAGTGATTCTTTTGAACTTCTTTCGCCCTTTGGACATTATCCCGAAGTGTTTCTTGAACTTGTTGTAAGGACATCAACAGACGATCCGCAGCTGGAACATCTGAACCCTGATTTAACATATTCAACCGAGGGTGAAAGGAGAATTGGGAAAAAAATGGAGAAAAGCCCGTTGAGGCAGAAACAGAGTTGTTGAAAATTAACTCAGCTATTGGTAAAAGGTGATACCAATCGTCTTGTCTGTCCGAGACAAAATGTCTGAGGTACGTCTCAATGGTCTGGTTTGTGCGTTTGGTTTGCCCATCTGTACGAGGATGCCAAGCTGTTGATGGCGCCGGATTGATCCGAAGCAAACGCTGTACTTCCTTCCAAAATCTAGAAACAAAAATAGATCCTCTGTCCGAAACAATTCTGTCTGGTAAACCATGATAACAAATAAACAGGTCTAAAAATATGAAAGCAAACTGTTCCGCCGTCCAAGATTCCTTCACGGCAATCAAATGAACTCCTTTTGAAAAATGATCCACGATGACCAATATGGAATCGAAATCTGCTGAAAGAGGGAGCTTGACTACAAAATCAATGCCTATCATGCTCCAAGGGCGTGAAGGAACAGGGAGCGGATGCATCAATCCCGGAGGACGCTGAGTCGAGTGTTTAGCCCGTTGACAAGAAAAACACGACTTTGTGTACTGAATGACTTCCCTTCGAATGCCAGGCCAAGAAAAGGAACAAGTGATGCTATCCAAGGTTTTGAGAGCACCCGGGTGTCCTGACAAAGCCGTATCGTGAAATTCTTGAAGAACCCAAGGATGGAGCTTTGAGGGCACGTAAACTCAATCTTTAAACCACCAGTATTCCCCTCGTTTTTGAAGATCATCGTCCTCCTCTGGATCCGGAGGCTCTAACTCATATGCTTCTTTAAGCAGCGTTGTCATTTCTGGCAAAGGAGCACAAAAGAGGTGATCTATCTCTGCAACCTCATCTTCTGATTCAGAGGTAGCAACTACTTCCCCAATATCAATATCGTCATTCTCCTCGTCTAGGGAGGAGCCTTGAAATCCCCAGCCACCTTCCGTTTCATGGAGTAACTGACGAGTGACCGTAGGTTCTTCCCCTTCTGGAAGGAAATCCGCGCGACGGGTTGGTGGATCCGCAGGATTTGATTTGCCGGAAATGTGCTTGATGACAAAATGGAACGAGGTAAGATATGAGGCCCATCGGGCTTGTCTATCTGATAAGTTCTGACTCGTCATAAAATACTTTAAATTTGCATGATCAGAAAGTACTACCACCTGTTCCCTGGTGTCGATCAACCAGGCACGCCATTCAACGAATGCCTGAACAATGGCCCCTAACTCCTGATCATGTACCTGCCAAGACGATTCTTTCTCGCTCCACTTCTTGGACATGAATGAAACCGGATGAAGCTTCCCCTTGTCGTCCGGTTGAGAAAGGACCGCAGAGAATGCATACTTGGAGCTATCCACGTGCAGAGTTCGAGGTTTTCTGAAATCGAAATGCATAAGTAACGGTGCTGTCTGAAACATAGATTTAAGAGCCATGAAGGAAGTCAAGGACTTAGGCTTGGCCAATCCCTTTGCCACATCCACTCCTTCCTTCGTAAGACCAGTGAGAGGAGAAGCTATACTAGAGAAGCGAGAAATAAATTTCCTATAAAAATTCAAATATCCCAAAAATCTATTCAGTTCTTTAAGATTTTTTGGATACGGCCAATCCATAATTGTACTCAGCTTGCTTTCTTCCATTTTGATTCCCTTGTCCGAAATCGTAAATCCCAAGAAAGAAACACTATCAGCATAAAAGGAACACTTTTCGGGGGAAGCAAAGAGCAAATTATCCTGAAGCTTTGACAAGATCGTCAAAACATGTTCCCGATGTTCTTCTTGAGTTTTAGAAAATATGAGTATGTCGTCTATATAAACAAAGCAAAAGATGTTAAGCTGTTCTCTCAGTACATGTTGAATGAAACGTTGAAAACAAACTGGTGCATTTGCCAGACCGAACAGCATCACCAGATACTCATACAATCCCCAAGGTGTGTGAAAAGCCGTCTTCCATTCATGCCCTTTAGCCACCCTTAAAAGATTAAAAGCTGCCTTCAAATCAATCTTAGAAAAGTATTTACATCCCTGAAGCTGGTTCAGGAGATGACCCAGCACAGGGATGGGGTAACTATCGCAAATCGTCATAGAATTCAGAGCGCGATAGTCCACACATGGTCGAGGTTTCTTACCCGGTACTCTCACGAAAAATATTGGGGACGCGGCACTTGAAGAAGAGACTCGAATAAAACCCTTCTTCAGATTTTCATCCAAATAAGATTTTAATTGCACCTGTTCATCAAAAGACAAATTGTACAAGCCTCCAAACGGAGGAACGGCCCCCTCTTTAAGATTTATGGAAATACCCATATCTCTATGCGGAGGGAGTGAACAATTTGCCTGCGGAGAGAATACATCAGCATACAATCGGAACTCCGGAGGAAGGAAAAATTTGGAAGAGGGAGGCTGAATAGAAGATACCACTCTACCTTCGGGCAAACCTCCTTTCAACGAGACCTCAATCACGTGTAATGGAGTCGACCCAAGTGTAAAGCGATGACCCTCTTTCAGACTACCCGACGCTACCCAGCCTTGCTTATCTAGCCAAGGCAGACCAAAGATGGCGTCAACCGAGCCTAGGCGAGTGACACCGAAGGAACCCGGAAGTGGAATCGATGTCGCATCAACCGAAGAGACATGAATGATACCAGCCCAATCTTGCGTGACTAGACCACCCACTCCCTCCTTCCCATCGAACCCTACGCAGCGAATAGGGTGTTGACGTTGACGAAGCTTGAGGCCGTGTCGACGGACAAAATCGTCGTTGATGAAGTTCGCCATCGAACCGGTATCGACAAGGATCGTCGCCGAAACAAGAATACCTCCTGAAGCCTTGAAAGTTGCCGGGACCAAGATCCTGCCGCCAGCTGAACATTCCAACCTAATATGAACTGAAGCTATCTCAACCGTAGCGCAGTCCGCCTCATCATAGTCTTCATAATGTTCATCGTACCCGCATATTTCCTCTCCAACAGTTGGAGAATCATCTGTGGGAAAACTAGCAGATTGAAAGGCCAAGGTAGATGAAGGAGACTGTGTTTCGGCGGTGGATGCTATAGCAGCAACTTGAGTAGATCGAGTTTGACGAGCTTTGTCTACGAAAATCTTCCGTTGATCCATCGATATCGGTGGGTTGGGACAATTGAGACTTCCGACGTGACTGCCAGGTACAATGGGCCTAAGGCATCGAAAGCACAGATTCTTTGAACGACAAATGATCCTGGAGGAGTCAAGAATAGAACGAGGAGCCGACTGAATTGCGTCGATTTCCATGGCATTTGAATCCTTGACAGAGTGAGATGGAACTGGAGTGGCAACCCCCAAGCGATTAGAGGACAATGGGCGATAAGGAGTCGAGTGATGGGTGTCCGGGAGTTGAGCCAACAAATCGAGTTGAGCCGCTGCTTCAGAAGCCATGGTCATTTTTTCATCCAAAGTTTTGACTTGTCGCCAAGCCGTGCTCATAGCATGACGCACTATGAGCGGATTAAGTCCCGAAACGTATTTCTCGATACGAGTTTCTTCCACATCCTCAACCAAATAGACCAGCGAGGAGAACTGTGAGTTGTATTCACCAATGGTAAGTGTACGTTGTTTGCAAGCATTCAACGCACGTTTGGCGTTTTCCTTCATGAATTTGTCGCCAAAAACACCGATCAACCCGTCCAAAAATGCCTGTACCGACAACAGCGTGGGGTGAACGAATTCCACTCCGTCGTGATCCGCATAAGGGTCCAGAACTCCTTTTCTGCGAGCGTTGTCAAACACCAAACTGTTGTACCAGTTTTCTGATGGTGCCGAGACTCTGCGATGATCAGAAGGTCGATATCCGAAATGACGAGAGATCCAAACTATACGCCGAGTTTCCGACTGAAAAAGAGAACCCCGCGGCCGTAAGAAATCCCGAATTGTACGCAGGAAAGACGTCAGGGAGGAGGAGTCGCCCGAGAACCAGACGTCAGGCAATTTCAAGGGTTCCAGACGTGACAGATGACTGAACTCCTGTGTAGTGGGGGGGCGATAAGTGGATTCCACCGATGCTTGAATGTGGGGGGGTGCGTCGTGCGACGCAGCGGGCGCCTGAAACTGCGAGGCATGAGAAGGTTGGGAGGGAGCATCATTTTGAGCGGAAGTGGGATTCAAGACAGGGGAGTTTTCCATAATCTGAATGAGACGGCGCATTGTTTCATCGATACGGGATACCTCCGCCGACAAAAGGTCCATCCTGTCACGTTGGCCGCCTTCCGGGACCGGTTTGCCTCCACCTGAGCCCGACTGAATTGAATCCATAACGGCTGAGGTTGAAAGATTGACCCGCGACTTTGGATGCACCCGTCGGGGCTTGAGAGATCTACCTGGAAAGGGGTTTCAAGAAGAACAAGCGGAGGTGGAGGATGAGATCGGGGTAATGGGAGAGGGGCGACGAGTGATGTGCCAGACAGAGGAACTAGAAAAAGGAGGAGGAGAAATTGAAGGTGTCGGCAGGGTCGGTGATGAAGAAGAAATAGAACAAAATTGTTCAGATGATTCTTCGTCTGACGTTCGATCAATTGTGAATATGGCAATTTTTTGAAATTTAAATCTTGTCAATGAAGTTTATCGACGAAGTGTGGGGTTTATAATGTAAAGAACTCGACAAGGTTTCTTTTTTGTAGATATTTATGGCGATTGCAGGGCAGGGTGTGTTTGGGGCAGGGAAATCTATAATTTTCTAGATTTTTGAGACAGGAAGACAGGATAAATGTTATTTTGAGTATTGTAACAAAATAAACCCCATGGGGGACAAGTTTTGCGGAAAATACAAAGATTATTTATAGAGAGA
>LAVV01009113.1:13815-26678 GCA_001263375.1 Puccinia sorghi
TGGCGAGTTCTCACCAAGTAGATTGATGCCGGGACTGATTGAGGACTTAGTGTTGTAGAGTTGAAGAGTTGAAGTGGAGAAGTGAAGATGTGAGATAGTTGATGTCGAAGGTTGTTAGAGATGAGGAAGAGTGGGAGAGTCAGAAGTAAGATAATGAAGAGTGAGAGAGTCCCGAGAAGAGTGAGAGTGAGTTGAGAGAAAGGGATGAATGGGGAAAGAGATTTCACAAGAGAGATGTCACGGCAGAATTTCAACAGGAAATGTGAGCAGTTTCAAGTACCTACCAAGGGAGGCATGAATATGTATATATACGATACGGTCTGTGTTGACACCGCTTCATATATATATATATATATTTTTATTGTGGCACTTTGATTGCAAAAACTATAAAAGCGGGAGAGAAGGAGGGAGGGATTTAAGGTTAGAGAGGCCGACAATAGTTTATAAACCTAAATGAACCATCTATTCCGGAACTAATGTTCTATCATTTCTTTTAAAACAAGATATGAACTCTGTTTTTTTTTTGGATACTCTGGAGTATCTCTTTGTGGCTGACATAACTTCTTTCACTCCTTGACCTTGACCATGACCATGACCACGACCTTCCCATTCAAAAAAAAAAAAACACACTTACACAGAGACTCCCCTTCCCCTCCCCCTCCGGCCGCTCTCACAAAAAAATAGGCCAAAGAAACATAAAATAAATTATAAAAAAAAAAAACAGAGTTATAAAACACAACAGAACCGAAGAAGTCTCTCTCTTTCCTTTGTCCAACAGATTTCCATGTTAGAGAGAGAGACTAAGGCACTCTCAGCTTATATATATATATAGAAAAAAGAGAGAGAGATAAATACAGTCCCCCCATTCCCAAACACATAGTGTAAATCCCCCCCCCCCAAAAAAAAAGGAGGAAGAGAGAGTGCCTGGAAAAGGAGGAAGTTTAACAAGAGAAAGAGTAAACGGGAGGATGGAAAGGGTCGGAACCGGGGAAGACAAGGAGGGGAAGAAAGCATTGTAAAAAGTGAAGATGATGGGGTTTTTCTTCTTCTTCTTCTTCTTCTTCGTAGCGGTTATCATCTGCGTTCGAGGAAGAGGAGGAGGAGGAGGAGGAGGAGAAAAGGGGCATGGGAGAAGAGAGGGGGGGACTCGGACGGTGAAGAATGGCAGGTTTGAAGGTACCTTCAGGGAGAGAATGAGGGGCAAGATGGTGGTACCAGTTGTTGTCGCGTCCATGCGGAGTGGGAGGACGGGCGACGAACAAGAATCGAATCTTAAGACGCCAATGTAAGCATACAAGACTCGTCTCGAACTGGGGCGAGACGGCTTCGTCGGAGGGGATATTGAGCGAAAACTTGGCGCGAGAGGTTTCCACAACTAGCTCCTCCATCTCCGCATATATCTTCCTGTTACTCCTTTCCACCCTTAAATCATTCTCCTCCTCACCGGCCTGAACAAACTCCTCCGTCTCTAAACTCACCCCATACCGTATCACCCGTCCACCCTCCTCAGTCCGATCACTCCCGTTCATTCGAAGCGTCCCCTCCACCGTCTCTCCCAGTCGATACCTACTCCGAACTAGCGTCACCTGCGCCACCATTCGACCATCCTTCATAATATCATATGACGCTACATTCAACCCCCCTTTCAATCAGTTATTCATCTATTTCTCCCAACACATTCATCAGAAGGGACCAACCTTTTGGCGCGGACCTAGTCACCAATTCGACGGCCGTAATGCACCCATCTTCGAGCTGATCGCCCAACTGGAAGTCCTTGTGCGCGACGGGCGAAGGGATCTTATAATGGTCGCGCGATGATTCCCAGTGCGAGAGTGACGAGCCAGATGGTCGCGATGCTTTCAGGAGCTCTTGGCCGTACGCCTTTAGACTGGCCAACCCACTCATAACTTGAGTAGTACTCTGATGGTCCTCTGTATGGCTCTTACTGGATGGTTTTTTCGGCTTGGATGTTGAGGGTGGTTGACTCGGTGGTGGTGGTGGTGCTGCTGCTGCTGCTTGGTGACTGTTGCTCTTCTCCAAGATCCGCCGCGTTTGCGCAATGTCCCGTGAGGAAATTATCGGCTTAAAAAGGTCATAACACGGCTTTGTATTGTTGACTAGAAATTTTGAGAGAAATCATATGTCAGAAACCGAAATTATTTTATGAGTGTATACAAAAAAGAAGGTATATATTACATACTAACGGTAAACGTGATTGAAGATTTTGATGGGGACCTTAAAAGAATGATTTTTATGTTCCAGAGGATGATGAGAAGGAGGACTGTGGAAGAAGGCAGCGGAGGAGGAGAGTCTGGCGCTCCTGCGATGGTCCGTAGAGAGGGACGGGACGGATGTTCTTTCACGATGGCTCAAGTGTCCACTACTACTACTGTGGTGCGCCAATAGATTCATTCCCACGATTAACTCGTAGTTGAACTTGATCAGCTTTCCCTTGTGCGTTGGCGGTAATTCAATCGGGAGATCGATCGAGAATGAATCTTGTACAGAAAAAAAAAAAAAAAGTCAACAAACGTTATAATATTAGCCAAGAGAGAAAATCAGAGTACTACAACACAACTGACAGGTACGGGATTGGCCGGGTTCAAGACGAATGTCGACATCCAAGAGACTGATAGGGTTTTGGAATACGGGGAAGCGATTCGAGTTGTCATGATGATGATTAGGGAGATGATGATTTCCGAATAGCCAAGTGATCCAAGAAGAGGAAGATGGTTGAGGATGGTTTACTGGGGAGAGATGACCGCCGCCACGAGTGTTTGGGTTACGTAATGGAATGAAGTGGTGATTTGAGAAGTATTTCTGGTTTGGTTCGAAGAAGGCGTTGAGCTGACAATAAGACCATGCCAATAGACAAGATTCCATGTTGATGTTATTGGATGGGAATGATTGTTGGAGTGGTGGTGCACTGGCACCGAGGGCATGGAGGGATGCACGTCGTGGGTTGAAGTTATCATGGTGGAATTTTGTTGTTCCGATGAGGCCGTGTCTGTTGACTGGTGGTGGTGGTGGTGGTGGTTGTTGAGTGTTGTTGGTGTGTTGTGTGTTGGTTGGTTTGTTTGTGAAGATGATTTTGCAGTGGAAAGTTTCGCCGGCAAAGTAGGCTGGCTTGTCTGGGAGTACTTGGAGGGTCAGCATCGGTGGGAATTCGGTGGGAATTCGGTGGGAATGATCAGTGAGTGGATCTGGTGCGATGGAACTTGGGCAGAGTCTCGGCGAGGTAGAGCAGGTGTTTGGCGTGCAGTGCCTTAGCCTGCCCTGAGCCCTCCCCCGACCAGGACGAGAGATTCGAGCCTTCACCAAACACCACGCTGTAGTCTGCAACTCGACGCTCACCACCCATCACCACTATCGACTTCCCACCACCACTTTCATCAGAATCTCCCCCTGGTGGTGGTAGTGGTGCTGGGCCATCCAGGAAACTCCCAAGAACAGGCTCATACACAACCGTACATCCAGCACCAATCACACAGTGGTTCCCAATCACCACATCCACGCTCACCCGGCTCTTCCCCTCAAACACATTCCACGACCCTATCCTACTCGCTTCCACTCGACATCCAACTGAGAATAGATTCCCTTCCCCAATCTCCATCCTTGTCTTCCTCCTATCAAATCATACATCAATCAATCATCTCCACTTTACAAACTCATTCAATTCAGAAACAACATACCGATTACAAATCACTGACTGCTCCTCCACAATACATCCAGAACCAAAGATAATAGGTCCAAGTGCCACAATAGTACACGAAGGATGAATAATGCAATCTGCAAAAAAAAAAAGAAAAGATTTATATAAAAGGGTCAATAATATTATCAATACATATATCAAGAGAAGAGATACTTCTTACTAGCACCGATCGTCACTTCTCCGACCAGATCAACATCCTGAGCTATCACCGACTAACCACCAAAAAAAAAAAAAAAAACCATTCCTCAGTCACTCTCTTGTCTCCAGAGACATTTTTACATCATAACAAGGAAACCAAACTCACCGTCGCATCAAAATTAAAAATATTCTCGATCTTACTAAAATAATAAAGCCATTCGGTTCAAAAGGATATCACTCTAAGAAAAAAAAAAAAAAGAGGTACTTGAACTACTCACGGCATCTTCTGCTCTCGATCTTATGTCCCTGACTAAAACCTTCCGATAAAATGAAGGAGTTAGTTGCTTTCGAAAAGACCGCGGGGTGTGTAGCTTGAGATGGGAGATGAACGGGGTCGGGTCTGTATATCCAAGACAAGTTCAGTAGAGTCAACCGCGCACTGTTACCTCCCCCCGACGTCCTGTGTCGTCATCAGGGTTAGGTTAACCCAGCCATTCAACATCTTGACAGTAACTGATGAACCCACGTCATGTTGATACAAAAATGTTGTGATCCTAAATCAGTCTCATTCTTCGACACATATCATGAAAACAACCAAAAGAAGAGAAAGTCAATTGGAAGAGTGGGATTCAGAAGACAAAAAAACAATGCCAGTCCAATTAGTATCATCAAAGATACTCTCTGAGGAAAAGGAATGATGAATAGGAGAAAAAGGGAGCTGGAATTTACATAAATAAAATTGTAGACAGTGTACATCTGAAAGGAAAAAAAGGAAAAACATTTTCAGGGTATTGACTTGATCACCTGACCCAGTCCGTCCAAGAAATTGATCCGGACGCCTTGGTGGGCATGATAGGTGATAGTGAGCTTCTCACAGCAAGTCCCAGAGGCCCATACAGCACATCTTACTTCAGCTATACAAGTGACCAAAAATTGATCATCAAACCGAACGAAATTCAAAAACAAGAAATCAAATTTAACCTGCAAAATATATATATATATAAGGAAAGGAGATGAACTGACGTTGATGATCATGAGGGTTGGCATACACCACCAGGTTACCATCACCCGCTTGAAATGCGCAACGAGTTTCGGATCCCGCGCTTGATCGACTGGCGATCTGTTTCGGGAAATGGCCAAAGAGATCCGAGGCCCATATCACCCGGCCATGGGGTTGATGAGGATGTGGACCATGATGAATCACCAGGTTGCTGGTCACAGGGTCAAGGAAGATATACGCAGGCGGCGGCAGTGGTCGTGCTGGGATCGGAGGGGGTCCAAAGCTGCCCTGGTTGTCTACTCCAATTCGAGCTGGGATCGCCGGCGCGCCAGGTGCACTTGTGGTAGGACAGATACATATGAATTGATTCGGCTATGCGTCACAATTCAATGGGTCTCATCAGCCAAAGAAGAATAAAAAAAACCAAAACATGGCCCAATGAAACAATCGAACCGCTAGTTCCAGGCAGCCTTTAGCAAACACGTATTCGGACGCCCAAACCAACGAGTTACATGCACTCCACAGAGTCAAATAAGGTGGCTCATCTGAGACGGTGAGAGCGGCTCTATTCCCGATCTGAAAGCATCCGTCAAGAAACTTAACCGGGTCCCATAGAAGATTACCTGTGCCAGCCTCGCGGATGGTCAAATGGCCGTTATCCTCTAATGACAAGCGGGCACCAATCACCGATCCGGCCGAGCCTGAGGTCCATAGTACTCGGGATGTCTCGTTACACAATACACGTAATTCGCCCGTGGACTCCAACGAGATCCTCGCTCGTTCTAACATGATGGCCTCGCCTGTGCTCGTCAGGTTGAGCTGAGAGCCCTGGAATCTGAACTTACGAGCTGGACGGTCTTCGACAGCAATCAAAAACGCCGCCTGACCCTCCACGAAGTCCTGTTGGACACTGCAATTCTCCACGAGACCAGGCTGTGAGGCTTTCAGGAACGCCATAGGTGGTGCGTTCAAAGGTTCTGGCATGCCTGATAGGTCACCTATAAACTCGGTCCCTGCCGCGATCCGATTTCCAAAGACCTATTTATTTTGATTGTATACGATATTCGATTTAGCTCTTTGTTTCTCCTGAACAAATTTATGATATCTGCAAAGTGAGCCAAGAAAAACCTGACCTTACCTCGAAATCCCGACAGCCTGACATTCCGATAGCATAGCCTATAAAGTTAGTTTAACATAAATCCCACCTTGTTACTGTTAGTCTTTGATAGCACCCGCATCACAGATTACAGTCGAAATGGCCATACCAAACCTGCCAGGTCCAAATGCATTATCGTAAACTTTCCCGCCAAAGTTTATACCACTCCAATTTTGAGTCCACGCCAACGGGCCAATCCTAGTACATCGTCATTGTGCTCATCAACTCCTGTGCGAAACCAGAAATACATATAGAACGGAAATGTAAACAAAAGGCTCACCCTATACCCAATTTAATGTGCGCCCCGGTAGACTTAATGATGTTATGACAGACTCTGGTATTAGTGTAGTCGCAAGAATAAACGCCCATATCGACCCTATAGAAACATGATGATGCGATGAGTTCAAAATAATTCTTCAACATAATTTAGGCCATGTCCTTACATATTTATGCCACCCTGATCAGACAGAACATATCACAGTCAAAGAATAATTGGGAAGGAAT
Source organism: Puccinia sorghi (assembly GCA_001263375.1). Classification (NCBI taxonomy): domain Eukaryota; kingdom Fungi; phylum Basidiomycota; class Pucciniomycetes; order Pucciniales; family Pucciniaceae; genus Puccinia; species Puccinia sorghi. Next base: position 20,326 of record LAVV01009113.1, read on the forward strand.
ATCTGCCGCATTATGAAAATGAAAGTCATTGCTCTCACCAATAAATTTTGTTTCTGAGCGATGATTGTGTTTCCGATACACTGGATGGTCACGCAAGAAAGCAAAAATGGGGGGATTGTGTATTTAATAATAAGAAGCGACCCATGAAGGCTTAGTTCCAAATGTGACCAGCTGACCATTGTCCCAGTTGCACAAAACAAGACGATTGCACCGTCGGTTGCATCGATGATTTCGTTGTTCGCCTGACGGGCAATTTTGATGAATGCCAGATTTAGTTTACTAGCACAAAATTATGAATACAAAATTTAGATCAACTGACGATTAACCCGTTACGACATGCGATACTAAGTCCATCCGCCCAAGGTCCTTAAAAAAAAGGAATTACCCATTATTGGTCTCATCGTGCGGAGACAAAAATCAGTTTGAAGACCGGGAAAGGCGGGGACTGACCATGTGGAGCTGGTAACCCAGCTGGTCCGATCTTATTTCCAACCACGGTCCCACCTTCGCACTCATCAAAAATCTATTATGACAAGAGAGTTATTCAACCAGGCCACAGACAAGAGGGAAAAAAAGGACAAGTGTAGGGCAGAGAAAAGAGTTTCTTAACCTGTAAACAAGACCAACTCCGGGGATGGCGGATAACACAATACTGAATCACTGGGTCTTTCCCCTGTTTTCCTCCGCAAGCAATGAGAGGGCCGCCGCCCTCAACCCAGCCTTTATCAGGGCGACGGCCGTCGATGGTCAGATGAGATAGCTTGACATGACGGGTGTTGTGGAAGAAGATGGCAGTGGCTTCTGCTTCTGCAACGCTATGGATCTGTGCATACTGATTGGTATCAGGGGGATAGCCTAATTAATGACAAGTCAGGATTAGTTTGGGACGACTTATAATGTGGACGAGCCCAAAAAACAAATGAGGGGGAGAGCACACCTTCTGTGGCCAACTCGGCGTCATCTACGGCGATCTTGATGATAGCCTCGAGCTCCCAGACGGAAGCTTGAGCGAGCAAGACGACCGTTCCCGGGCCGCCGGACTGAAAGAGGGAGCTAAGATAGGCGGCCGGACGATGGATGAATTCCGGAGGCAGATCCTCTGGCCGGACTGCCCGTCGGACGAGCACCGGACTGGTGGTCATCACTGCAACTTGTTCGCTGTCCTTGATAAGTAGTGACTCAGACGTGAGTGTTCTGTGGAGTGGTTGGAATGATTCTTTCGCGATGGATTCCCTTTAGCAGATCTCACTAGAGAAATCCAAGGATGATGATGTATGCACCTACAGTGACGTCATCTGTGCCTCTTCCTGCCGCTTCCTGTCAGTCTCCCCCGACTGTTGGTGAGCGCACCACTTCCTCCTGGCTGGGAAAATTAAAACAACTGCAGTAGAAGTCTGACTCAAACGAGGGATGTCCATCGATCAGTTCTCGTCGAGCCAGTCAAGATCTTGTGTGTCCTGCTTCCAGAATCTACATATTTTCTGGTCAGCATAATAAGAGTGAGGGAGAAGTCTCTCCACGGAACCCTGTATACCTCAGCGGTCATTCATGACTATGCACACCGGGGTTATTTTATTTGAGCTAAGGGACAAGTCGTAGAACTTGTTCTTTGCAACAGACGAACAAAACAAAACAAAAAGATATGTAAATGATGCAAAGATAGTTGAAATCCTAGAAGGAAATGGGTGAGTAAATGTGCTGCGTACCAGTTCTTGACGTTTGCAACTAGTAGCATGACAAAGAAGGAGAAAAAAACGACATATATAAACACGATGAGAAATGTTCAAGGTACATTAGATTACAAACAAAAGAAATCAGCAAATAAAGCCAAGGTAAAGAGCCGATTGTTCGTTCAGCAAGGTTTTGTTGGCTAGCTCTTTTCGAGTCTTTGGTCATCACCATCATCATCGTCTTCGTCTTGCAAGGAGAAGATTTGAGAATGGTTGAGGATATGAGGTGGCGGCTCGGAAAGGAGAGAACCTCTCCTGGAGAGGGAGGTAGGACCGTGGCCTGAAGAGGCTTGCTCCGAAAGGACCAAGGCCTGATTCTCCTCGTCGTTTTTGCGGACCCGATGGAATCGTTTGGTGCCAGGCGAGCTACCTGATTGTCTGGACCGATTGCTGTACGATCCTCGAGCCCGCCTCTCCATGCAAATCGCCCGTCCCTTGTCCTTCGACAAGTGTCGCCTGGCCTGTCTCCGTTTTCGACGCCATTTGAATAACATCACCAGACCAATGATCAGTCCGGTCAGCACTATGATTAAGGCGATCGTCTGGCGCGGGCCATAGTATGCTTGCCGCTCTTCGATCGTCTCCAAGACTGGTGCGGCACCTATGCTGGGTGCTTTGTCCAGCTCCGTAATCAATTTGTCTTGCTCTAGTAACGTCCCGTTCGGATGCGTCTTCACAATAATCCCCGTATGATCATCCGCGCCAACTTGTGAGGCAAGTGAGCTGACCGGTCCTGCGGCAAGAAGGGGATCTACTCCCATAAATCTCAGCAACATGTCATGTGTTGCATGTGGTACATCAACGGGAACCAAATGTGACTAGTTTCCCAGAACCATTGATGATTAGATTTTTGATTTCTTGAGACGTGTTGATATGGATCGCTAGCGATTTAAAAAAAAGTAGAAGTTCTTATCTATTGGCGCACAGCGTGATCATACTTGACAAATGATAGTCCGCGGGCTTCGGTCCAACTACCCTGTTTGGTACCGTTGACGTAATAATCTTGGGGTAAGATTGAACGGCCTTGGTCATCGACACCGAAACCCCTTTGACCGTTCCATTCCATTTCGGATATCGATCGGTTGAGGCCCAGTGAATTGCACATGTAGTCTTGATCACCAGCATAAATCATCACTTTCAATTTCTTCACGAGCGCAGGAATCAAGGTCGAAGATGGTGTCGATTTAGGAACCCACATCTCAGTCCCTGCTCATCGAAACAAACGTAAGAGATCTTTGGTTATAGTTACCCGATAAGCTGTCCGCACCTATTGTGTCATTACAAAGAGCCCATTTCCCCGTTTTGGCCGTGGCATGAAGCGCTGCGACAGTTGAGTCTTGCTGAAATACGACCGAGGAACGTAGACCTAATCTCAGTAAATTCGATTACATCGACTTGACAGAGAGCGACTAACGCCTAGATACTCTTTAAGGATTTTATTCCTTTCGGGCCATTGAATAGCCGGCTCGGCTGTCATTTCCGTGATGTTGTAAGCAACTGGAGTCATTCTCGTCCCATTAATTCTGGTTTTCAAAGTTTATGTCAGTCCAAGTCAATCTAAGACAAAACATACTGTCCACCAACACTTGCGAGCCAGCATCTAGGATGGATTGCAAAGCAGTTTCGCAAGAATCCACCAAGATCCGTTTGGACTCCGTTGGTTTCTCGAGCGCCTTTGCGCATTTATGAAAGGATGCTTCAGCTTTCATGGCGCTCGATGTACCTTTGACAATGATACCTCTCTCGTAGGCGAAATCTACGTTTTGATTTGGACACAGTTTGAACACATCTGACGAAACCAAAGAGGAATGGTTAAGCATGGCCAAAGTTGAGACTCACCTAAGTAAGATAAGTATTGAATTTTTGGATTGATCCACGGATTACCCATTATCAGTCCTAATAAAGGGATCGAGAGTGCTGCGGTATCGAGAATGGCCTGTGCGAAGTAGGGAATATATTGTCCTGCGAAAGATTCTCCGGCAAGGTAAGTCTATGCCAAAAAAAAGTGCGTAAGGTTGAGTTCGCGAGGATGGTGATGCGAGAGGACCGAATTGGATTTACAAATACTGACGTCGATTTTGGAGAATTCTGGAAAAACTTTATAAAAATTCTTAAGAAATATGACCACCTGCTCAGCCGCCTATGAAATTGTGAGAGTATTAGTTTCATTGAAAAAAATGGGCGGCATCAGTTTACAAATCATGGATAGTATTTTTTTATATTTCAGTTCAGACATACCTACCTCAGCCAATTCGCGAACATGATCACCATTATTAACGAAAGAGTAACCTGTCCCAGCGGGCTGATCAACTAGAAAAGGGCGATAAATTGTATTTACTTGATATTTCGACCGCTGATATTCAACAAATTGGTTTTGGTGTGAATTATGAAACACTAACTGAATAATAGGTTAGCGTATTCTGACCATCCGATCGCCGATTCTTCCAGCTCGATCGGCTGTCCGGGTCGAGATTTTGAGCTAGGGGTAAGGGGGCCGACTTCCATCAGAGCACCTTCTGCAGAACTACATCCCGGTCCGCCATTAAACCAAATCACGAATCTGAAAGAGAAAAAAAAGAAGGCAAGGATTACAAATCGACTACGCCCGCCCGCACGGTTTGGAGACAGGATGGTGGCTGGATAAGAGTCCGAAATAAAAATCACTTTTCTCGGTCGGCGATGTGCCGCGATCGAACGAGCCAAAACCATAGATGAGAATCGGGTTGAGGGTTGAGGGTCGAGGGAGGGTGAGAGGGCAGATGGCCAGCATATTGGATGATCGACTGGATGGTTGATGGGGGCTGACCAGGCAAGGAATTGACGAGGAATGAGGCGGATGATGGCAGGTCGGATGAGGAGTCCTCGTTGTTCGTTGGACTGACGGCCATTCTCTTGGTCGATAGCAAACTTCCCGAAAATCTTGTTTCTTCAACAAAAAGTCTCGGCGCACCACTCACACCGGGATGGCTCGGGTACCCCCGACCCGACAAAGATCATCCATCCGAGTGTAATTAGAGCATCTCCACCGCCGGAGCTAAACCAGGCTAAACCCGAATCCCGACCCTCACGGGAGCTATACCGAAGCCAGATTTGGCACCGGTGTTGCACCCCAGCTGCCGCCTATCACACGCAATTCTGGTGATAGGCGGCAGTAACATTTCATAAATTCCCCTGATCGGATATACCGCCTGGGCACTCCTGGACACAACCGTATGTTCAGGTATCACCGAGTCTGGCCTAGGTATGACCGAGTCAAAAGGACTGGGTCATACCTAGCGGATGTAAACAGGCATGACCGAGTCCTTTTGACTCGGTCATCCTATCCCTTGCCTTCCGAGCCGGGGGGAAGGACGGGGACCCCCCTCGGGAGCTATAATCCCGGCGATGTATTTCCCTAGGATCACTAGGAGCTATGCATGCGGTGCCACCGTGCGGTTGCCTAACTTCGAAATATAGCACCCCGTGATCCATCCCGCGGCGGAGATGGTCTTGAGGATGCTACCCAGACCCCGCCGCAGATCCGGCGCGACCCGGTCGGGTGCTGCGACTGGTCGATTTATGGACTGCCCAATTTGGAATCCAGTGATCTGGTACTCAAAAGGGCTGTGATTGATAAGATGTGTGCCTATTTACATGGGAGTAGCAAGAAAAAAAGGAATTGGAAGGAAAAAGAGGTGGGTATTTGAGTTAATCAATGGAGTCGATATCTTCATTATTGTGCTTGATCCAGTCTTTGAGACAAATCAAAAACTCCAGGGTCTCAAGTGTAAGGAAATTGAGAGTGTAGTTTTGGATGTAACATCTGGCGAAGAAAACTTGCTCACATGGTGCACTCAAAGCTGGAACAGCCCGAAAGGTTCTGGACATGTTAGCTAGAGTTGGATATTGAGACGAATTTGATTTCCAGTATTGGATTGGCTTGATTGATTTGTCTTTGGATTCAGACTCAAGATAGATATTCATCTCTTCACTTAACGAGGTCACTTTTGTTTTCATTTTTGTAAATAATCCATCCTTGATGATGTTTCTGGTCGGGTTTGTAGGCTCCTTGCTTCATTGGCATTGACAATGTATTTTCCAGCTCAATCTTTAAAGGCCTCAACAATTTGGTGCTTGCTGAGATTCATCAGATTGACTAGATCTAGAGTAAGTTGGCTGTCTTTGCCGCAAGAATCAAGAAGTATTATTGAAGACAGATAGACTGGCTTGAGGAGAGCTTGAGCAAAGTAATGCTTAAGTTTTTTTAAGCATTTTGTCTTCTGCTGGTATAAGCTCCTGGGCTTCATATATCTGGCAAGCCTACAGTAAGCAGTTGAGGAGGACCCAGTTAGTAAAATGGTTTTTTCTGATATCAAGTGATGGATGAAAAAGTCCATACCTCATGAAGTCTCTCAATCAACAATATGTAAATTGGAGCTGCCAATACCAAGAAGACAGGTTGAGATAAGATTGTTGAATTTTCAACTCTGTCCTTCTCTCTGTGCTCCTTTTCCTTTCCCTTTTCTTTTCTTTGGTCATCTAATCTGGTCTTCAATGTAGTCTGTGAGTAGTGAATCATGTAATTACATTTCAAACTATGCATGCCTAATTGGCCTTAGTCACTAGTCTTGTAATGACTTTCTC
>LAVV01009124.1:7035-30601 GCA_001263375.1 Puccinia sorghi
AGGGGGGGGGAGTGGGCCGGGCATGGTGGGTTGGAATGATGTGGAATGTGGCGGATGAATGAAGAAGAAAAAAAATAAATCGTGGCTGGCCTTCAGCCACTTTTTGACAAAATCCAAGCAAAAAAGCAATGGAAATGCAAGCTTTCTCGTAATGGGTGTAAATAGGAATTACAAAGAGATGGCCAAGAGTTGGGAGGAAGTGAGAAGCGCCAGTGGCGGAGGAGATGCTTGAGCAGATTTTGGTCTGAAAACATTTGGGGCTCAGATCAAAGACAGAGCCCCTATGAAACAGAGTATGAAAAAAATGGAAAATCCTTAGTGACCTCAGGCAACACAGGCAACTTTGTGAATAAGTCCGTCCTTCAGAGGGTCCCTTGCTGGACCCCCAAAGTCGGGACTTCATTTTAAGTTATCATGATGGCTGGGTTTATGATAAAAATAATATTTTGCTGGAGCCAATAAGGACTTAGGCTCAAGTCTTCTAAAAGAGACTTCAGATGAGGCTCAAGTGCCACCTCAAGGATCAGAATTGAGGTCGCACTACTGAGTTCCTTATTCTCTCTTTGGGGCACAGCTTAAATTAGAAATTACAAAGGCTGAGTTGCGGTTGTAAGAAGACTAATCAGACAGGTTAAGCAGCAAAGGAGTCTGACTTTTAATGAGTGACAAGTTTTAAAAAAGAAACAGTGACAAGAGTGAAGAGCAAAAAGCAACACATTTTTAACACAACCAAGTTCCAGAAGGAGTAGGATATTCAGGGCAGGCCCCATTAACGAACCTACATGAAATTGCATCAGAAATCCATTCCTGGAACAACATTTAAGGATTTCTCAATATCCAAACTACTTCTTTGGCTTATGCTTTCATAAACACAGACTTTCACAGGGATGGTCTTGCGGAAAATGGCTGACTTATCCGTAACTAAGATCTCACATTTGGAGGCCTGGCCAAGATCTGCAAGTACCCAATTCTAGCGTGTACCAACGAAAAGGACTCCCAGGGCAACCACACAATAAAAACCAGACAAAAAAAAAAACAGGGCTACCCCGCGGCCACCATCAGGGCAGCTTACCACACAACCCTTCTTCTCCATGTAATGACCATACCTGCACGAGATCAGAGCAAAAAAACTTCTTGAATTTCTTCGAAAGAGAGAATGACATAATTTTCACGGTGTAGGAGCATGAAGAAGAAGAAGAAGAAAAGGGATTGCAGTGAGGTAGGTAACAACACCACGAAAGGGAAATGAAACTGTTGGCATGAAAACTCAGAGTTCATCTCTGGAGCCGAGCTCCACGGAAGAGTCGAGATCATCATCGGCAAGTCCTTTTGACGGCTTGACATCATCATGATTTTCCTTGGGGTGATCATAATGGTCCTTACCATCGTCGATTTTCTCTCCAGCCTGTACGGTGATCTTGGAGGAGAATTCCCCGGCATGATTTTTCTTGATCCGCGCGGCTAGAGCCGCCACTTCTTGGTCGTACTCCTCCCATTCTGGTATCAGTCGCCGCGCTCGCTTCAGCTTGGGCTCATGTGTCAATGGGTTGTTACACAGATCTGCATATTTATGACCGAAGAATGGGAGGAGCATCAGATATTCATACCTTTCCCTTCTTTCCTCAAGCTATACGCATTAATTATTCTCTTGTACAAACGCACCTATTGTCTTGGCTGTCTTGAGACCTTCGTCCGAGCACCACGTTTCACACCATAGCCAACTCTGCTCTAAGGTGAACTGAAACCCCATACATAACCGAATCTAAGTCGAGTTTCCTGAAATAAAAGAAAGAAGGAGAATATTGCCTTTTTTTTGGATAGCTCACAATTGGAAGCATGCCTTGCATGTTATTAGGAAGGTCTTGGTCCAGGTTCGCCAAGCTGCCCGGGTCGGCTGAAAGCGCTTGATAATGTTGTCGAAGTAGATCACCAGCAGCAACAGTGCGGAAGACCCTCAAATCTACAACGTACAGAGCACTGTGATAATTCAGGATCAACCATCAGATTCATCCATCGTAATCCAAGTCATCCATGAACGTAAATAGATAGATGTACCTGATGTGGTAAGGCCGACCTTGAAGACTTTCTTTCCAATATCCAGTGTCCCAAAATCGAAACCCCTATGTAAGATCCAGACTTGAATTCATCAGAAGGAACCAAAGGGGGAAAAAAAAAAAGAAAATACCTTGGTTTCGTTCCGATCATTGCACATTGGCGGGTAAGCATATGGAGCTCCTTCCATGTCAAGATCAACCAATGCTTTCAAGTCAGTTCGGACGATCTGTTGGACAGATAGAAACGCCAAATTCAGTCCACTGCGATCCCAAAAGTCAATATTACATTCACTAATTACCTGATCCGAGTCAACAAAAATTACTCTATCGACCTCTAGAGGGAAAAGCACATCCAAAAATAGAATCTTATACCTTGCAGGCAGGGGAAAAAGAAAATAGACTCAATTAAATTGTTAAAGCTGGCTGATCTTAGGATGCGAGACTGACCCCCAGATCACTCTCTGTTTTTCCTTTTGTGCCCTCAGCCAGGAGGGCCAACGGTAGGTGACCAACTGATAATCAAAGCCATATTCTCGGGCAAGGTGGGGAATGAATCTCTTAAAGGATGGCGAGAGGAAGTTGGATATGAACCAAACTGAAAATCGACATGTAACGTCAGCTGAGCCTCTACACACAAAAACAGAGGGGAAGAGCGATATTCACATTTCACCGGACTGCGGGTGTGACGCATGACACTGACACACATCAAATACGCCATTCGCTGGAGGGAAAATCATCTTGTGAAAGTTAGTTTTCCAGACCATGGCAAGGTGATTGTGGGCTTAAGCTGACCTCGTATAGCAACCCCGAAGCCACTGTAAACACGTTGATGATTGATGGCGCAGCTCTGCTCGCCAAATCGAATCCTTGGTTTTTGAGCATTCCGGCCGCCCTAAAAAAAAGGACCCACGCTTAAATGTTCAAAATGACTAGCTCTCAACATAGGAAACACGACTTACAGATCTTTAACCTGACCCATGATTTTGGAAAATTCACGCCCAGGGTTTTTTTTGGAGGAGGTGGAAAGTGGTTCAATAAGTGTTTCACTTGTTTTGTCAGGACGTTTTCGAACGCGAGGATAAATGGTCAGGCCATTGAAAGTTGTCAAGGAAAGGAGCTGATAAGCCTCATTGTTTTCGCTTTCAGAATCAGTGCTTTGGAATTGATATAATTCCAGACTCCTTCCTGGACGGATCGACAGTCGATGTAGTCCCGGCGCAGATTTAAATTGGAAGTATCCTAGCTAATAACTCCCCAAAAAATGTTCAGTCAACTTGAACTGATGAAGGTTGACTTTGTGACCAGTTTCCAAAAACATAATATAAAGGTGACTGACATTAGCCATGATGATGGTATCGACCTCTTGATTTCTCAAGAGGTCTGATAAGACTACCTGCAATCCCCTTGGTGGTATATCACTTGGCACCTCGCGCGCGTGTCCTGCTAGGATTATATGATCTAATTGAAAGATGGCTTCGACTCCCTGTGAGCTATAAGCAGACGGGAGCTCTGACAGCATAATGTTGTCCAGGTCATGAATTGAATCATGGGGCAGAGCGAGCCATGCCGGAGGAGTATCTATCGCCAATGTGAACAATGTTTCTGTCGGTATGCCGCGGAAGTTGACAAGCGCCGGGATGGCACGCCTGATGTTATGTTTTGCCATGGGCGGGGTCAAATGCGAGAGGTAAGGACATGATTGATTATTGGATTATCTGGATTACTAACCCATTTTTGTCAAACTCTAAAGAGTTCCAGATGGCCGATCTGAAGAAACGTTTGATTGGAAGCTCGTTTAGTTCCAAGGAGGGGTTGAACCAAATCTTAATCGCAACATCTGAGCGGTGAGACAAAGTCTGGGAGAGGCAATGCAGTGGTTTTAGACATAATTCCCTAGATTCAACACTGAAAGATTGGCCAGAAAGCCTACCTCCAGAAGCGCCGACCACCGCTGAGCAGCTTCACTGGCGGGATTTAAGATGACGCCGAACTCGAATAATGCTGCTTGTTCATCACCGTGTTTGAACGATCTGAGCCCCTCAAAATATCACACTTGGATGAGACACCGATTTCCTCTCTTAGGTTTTGGTACTACTTACGAATATTGACCATCCCGAGAGAGATGCTTGGCAGAGCGAGTTTCAGATGAAGAACTTAGACCAAACCCATCGTTTGAGCCGACCAAGACAAATCCCACTGTACACATGATCAAAGGGACTTTGGAATAATGTTGTGCCAAGTCAAAGCTGGAGTTTGCGTGAACCGTTAGTTGTTGAAAAGGCAGTTCTAGATATTGTTCCATGTTGCTGACTCATTGAGACTCCGTAACGCTTCCATCAATGTGCCAATGCGCTGCTGAGTTTCGTATTCGACAAGGAGTACCAAATCCTCACTGAGTAGCTTGGTACCGGGGGAGACATGCAAAATCTGAGAAATCAGACTACATTAGCCACAGCCTACTCAGCAGCCGGGATTCACAAGAGCAATCTTACGCGACCATTGATGATAACTGCGAGGTCATCACTTTGCACGCCTAGTGTTCTTGCAAACTCCCGAGTGCCAGCCCATGCCGGCTGATCGTTGGTGCCAGCCACATCTGACCCTTCTGCCTGAACCTTTTTCAAGACTAGCTCGATACCTAGATCCGAGTCATCTGAAACTATGACACGGTACCCATGCCGATCAAGTAGGTCGAGCAGATCCGATGTTTTGATCTTTTCATCAATGGCAGGTGACAAGAGCGCTGCTAATCTTGCAGATACCTCTGTCGGAGTGTCGGAGTCTTCAGGAGGTGTGTGCACAAAAGACACTTGGATAAAAGTATCTGAGGACGATCTCATCTATGTAACACCGGCGATGTTAGTCTATTTCTTGCTTTTTATGGGCATGCAGAATATCGAAAGGACGCATACCAGCAAGCCTAATGTCGCCGCGACAGCAGATATCCCAATACTAGAATCGAGATTTCCGACGACCCATAAAGATGCGATCGGTTGATCATCGTTCCGAGGCAGAGCTGGAATGATCAAGGAAGCATATAAGGAGGAGTTTAGTATAGCGTTGGAAATGCAATTCCAGATGATAGAAGAAGATCCTGAAGAAACGATCCCACCAACCTGAATTCTGGAAAAAGGTACTTGCCGCGAGCACATCAGTGGATTGAAGAGCTTCGACCAGGTTGACGAATTGCAATGGCCTAGTTTCGGATGGAAATACCAAGTCGTTCCGTGCTCGATGGACCATTGGTAGATCATAGAGGTAATCTGCCACACTGGCGTCATCCTTCAGTAAGTTGAAATATACTTGATGCTGTAAAAAGCCGATATGAAGTGTTGCCGTCTCTTGCAAGTGGCTTCGATAGTTCTGCGCAAGTGCGGATGAAAAAAAGCATATAAGCGCGTTGCAATAAATGCAGCTGAGAGTAATGCAGTTAATTAAACCAACCTCTTCCATAGGGAAGAAACGCCCGTTGATCAGCATACAAGCTGGAATGCTATTATCATTTGAACACAGTGATAATCTTGAAGAATATTGCTGAGACTTGTTCAGCCAGTTTTGAAATTTTCGTTCATGAGCCTGAGCTTCCTCTGGTGATTTCTTTTCGGACGAGACGAGTTCGCTGGCCTTCGCGGAAAATTGCTCAACATCGATCGTCTCAGCTTGCGGCTCCAAGCTTACTGTGAACTGGATCAACGGAACAGCCATAGAGGATTGCGACAAAATTTCCTTGTTGGGTAAGCCGCGAAGAAGCTGAGATCAAAACAAAGCCGGGATTTCTACCTCTTTCATGAATTTCAGGGTCTCCATTGGCCCAACAGCCTCGATCATGTCCCATAAATACCTCGACATTTTTTCTGTCAAGTAAACAACAAGTCAGAAATACCTAGGAATGAAGACAGGAATTGTCAGTTGAATTACCTCCTTCAGATGTATTCCCTGTTGGGATTGGCACAACACCCCATCTGATGGGCAAGTTACGGGATATCATTAGCTCTATGACGTGGCCGAGAGTGTGCAAGTTTTTCCTTTGGGTAAGATCAAGACCCAAGACAACATTGATGAGGTTCCTGCCGATAGCATGTAATTGACCGGGAAACGTAGGACGAAGAATCTGTCGAAGAATAAATGGATGTCAGAGAATAAGGCCTAAATATTTCATCGGCGAAAAAAACATGCTGACTGCTCGTAAGGTGGTAGGCCACATTGAATATCTGTCATCATTTTCCAAGTCATTAAACCAAATAATAGCACCTCCACCTTCTTGCCTGTCACTGGCATCGAATCTAACCCCTAGGGTGCTGGCGTCTATCTCGCCTACTTCTAAAGCACTTGCAGCTTCTGGGTTCATAGCCAGGTTTAATTTCTCGTCGACAATCAGCGTTCGGGCTTGCAGGGAGTTGATACCCAAGGAAGTTAATAATGCAATCCAGCGACGTTCGCTTCTCATTATTTCAACGAGCTTGAAGAAGTTGAGATTTTCCAAAGATACGAGAGATGACAGCTGAAGTCCATTCATCCAAACTGCAGACTGGCCTGCGGGGATACCGTTAGCGATGTTTTCTTGAAGCTCTCCTCGCAGTTCTCTGGAAATCCGTCCAGGGACCCATTCATTCACCAATGCGTGAGCAATTAAAGGAAAATCTTCTGTCAAATGCCGTAGTGCTGAAAGAGGTGATGGTGATGACAGAACATGTTGAGCAGCCTTAGCGCCTATATCGAAGATCTCGGCTGCCTTCAACGGCTTCAACTTGGCCTGCTCAGAAACGACCTGCACCTCGGTCCCAGCTGGTTGTTTTGTGCCATCAATTACAAGTTGAAAATCTTCTTTGGAGGAGGACTCCACGGGCCGGTCATCCAACGTCAAGTATTCCGACTTCTTGATGTCTAAACTTGCACCCCATCCACTCAAAAGGCTTGACTTTGAAGAGGTCGATGGTACGGATGATATTTTCCATCGAAAAATATACGTAGCACCAGGCTGATGTTTTTTGGAGGTTGCGTGTAATACTCGATGAAAAGGACAAAGGGAGCCGGGGTCCGGGGAAGCATAGAGAATTACAATCGGGACACGTGACTTTGGAGATGACCGGCCCTGCTGATGATCGAAGGGCAGAACTTGAGGTTGGGGTTGAATCCTTGTGAGATTATTACACATAATCAGTACCAGGTCACGCATCACTCTTTTGATTGAAACCCGACTAGGACTCACTTCTCAGCAAGATGCTTCGATTCTAATAACTGGGTGAGCTTTGAAAAGTCACAAACTTTGGAATCGTTAATGAGTGCCCAGCTTTTGCAATCGTCGGTTTTTGAGCCTGCAGCATTATCTTGAGACTCGATCGGGGCGGTCAAGTTCGAGGGAAGGGATGCATACCACGCCCGGAAAGCTTCGATCTTGGGCTGTGCTTCTTTAAGAGCGATACTGAATGCTAGGGACTCTATTTCGCCGGGACCGTCAAGTAAACCTGGTGACCGTAGAAGGCTCATGAGGTACTCGTATGTTTGTTGGTCCGTTGATAACTTGCTTTTCCCGTCCTCCCAACTGGTGCAAACCGCATCCAATGCCGAGAAAAGCACTCCGGGACGTTCTAAGGTAGCAGACTCCCTGATCGTAGCATGGTATTTATGACGTCAGTGCAATCTTAAAAAGTGGATCAAATATGCTCGGTCACTCACAAGACTTGAACCAACATTGGTGGTTCCTGCCATGTTGCCTGAATTGAGACGGAGATTGGAGGTGAGCCAGCGAGCACTCCGGAGGACAAGATCAGAAGCAAGCCGAGACGCTTTCGAAGGCCGCGCAGTCGTTTCATGGCTTCGAGGTGGTTGTTGGATGGTTATGAGCTGACGCGGCGCTCGCGCGGATGGAGATGGCAAAAAGAAATACAACCCGGGATATTCATTTGTTTTTCTTCCCAGCGGCGAGACTTCATTAATTTCCGCTGCCTTCTGCTGGCGGTCAGCATGATTCCCATCCAACTCAGAATCCACGTACGATGAATTTGTGGACGTTATCCGGCGTACAGGTGAGGGCACAGCTCAATATTTTGCGGAGGCTGCTCCAGAAGAATACATGGACAATGCTTCCCACTGCTACATGATGAGGTAGAATGTCTGACTCCCAGCGTCGAGAAGCAGCAATCATGAAGAGCTGCGTCCCTTAGGGGTTCGGTGTCATCCAACCAACCCCGGCCGTCCAAGGATCTGGATCTGGCATCACCAGAGACAACGTTTCTCGCCTCCGTTTAGTGCTTAGTAGGCTTTCCCGTCTAAAATATCAGATGGCATTGTGACTCGAAATTGAGGAGCCAGTATATCTGAAATAAGTAATCATCGGAAAGCAACAGTACACTTTTTTTTTGTTGGAACTAACTATCCATGCGGGCGGTTGGGAAATATAAGATCAAATCTAATACATGAACCATGATTCAGAGGCACTGAAGAAATTATGGCATAGTGGCCAGGTTCCATGCGATCAAAATGGTCATTAATCACTAGCTTGAACTTGAATCAGTCATCTGATTTGATTACTCTGTTTGACGTTAAAAAAAGAAAAAGAAAGAAGAAAAAACCAAGCCAGCAAAATTACCTCATAATGATGTGATAGGGGCGGTGGAGATGAAAAAGCAAATCACAGCGACTGAGAAAGGGAGAAGCGGTAGGCTGATCAGCGAATTTCACACAAAATTAAAGAAAATACGGTTGTTTTTTTGCCGAACTTACTTCCATCTGTTGCACAACTTCCTCGAGCTCTCTTTTGGAGGCAATGTACTTCTCCTGCGTCTCCTCCCATCTGCAATGCATACAAAGAAAAGTTGCCAAGTTAGACCTTGTCAGATGCGTTGATCCTGACAGCTTGCTCACTTCTTCTCCCAAGAGTCTCTCTCCGATTCGATTCGCTGAACTTGTCGCTCGAAATGCTCAGCTTTGACATCGACCTGACGAAGCCTGAGGAAGCAAGCAAAGCGCGATGTGAAGAATAGTATGAACAATCAGTGCCCCGAACCAGAAAATTTTGCTTACAAAAGCGAGATAGTAGATATGAGGTTAACTTACTTATCAGTCGTTTCCCTCAAGTTCTTCTCTGCGTTATCTAATTCGCTCTCGAGGAGGGCAATCTTCCGGTTTAGATTTTCGTTAGTCGACTTGTTCGATTCTTCCTCTTCTCTTTGCAATTTGGCGTCTGATAATTTCTTCTCTGCGGCTTCAAGATCAGCTTCGAGGTTGCTGACCTTATGTTGAAGTGAGGTCAACTCTTGATCCTTGTGCATGCTTTCCTGCTCCAACTTTTTAAATTTGGCTTCTGCAGTCTCCGCTCTCTCCAGGGCTGCATTATTTATTATTGGATCGGTTACAATTTCAAAAGAAATTTTGCCATAGCGGATAAAATAAAGGGTCAAGATAGCAAGATCAGTGAAGAGTTACCCGATCATTTGAATTCATCAGCAAGTAATGGATTATGACCTGACCGGCATCTGCTTCGGCACGAAGGGTAGCCAGTTTCTAATATAAGATTGAGGCGAGTCAGTCAACTCAAGCTGAAAAGTAGAAAAGTTATTGTGATGAACCCACCTCTTTGATTTTGTCCTGAACAATCGCGCAGGTGATTTGAAAGGCAGATTAGCAAAGCAAACTCAAGTCAAGCAGTTTGTTACAAGGAGACGAACCATGATGAGAGACCGAGAGTACTAAGAAACGACGATTGCTGTTATTTGGTTTTCGATAGCTTGTTAGGTTGTATGTCAGAGATCTTTCTCCGTTGTGGATCTGCAGCAGCCAGAGCTCACTGGCTTTGGCTCATATGCAATGACGCACGAGTTTCACGGCTTCGGCGCTCTGCTGACAGGTGGTGTGACATGTGATGACAGCATCGATTGCAATCACCCGGGAGGGTCCCCGTCGGGTACAGGGTGCAAGAGTTGAACGGGTATCCGCACCGGGGATATACCCGACTGTCAGGGGCGCCCAAAAGGTTGCCCGACCTTGTGAGCCTTGAGAGGGGGCTTGCCACCATCATCCATCAATTGCGGGCGAATTGTTACGGGTTGTTAGTGATGGACAAGATTACAGGGAGAAGAATAAGCATAAACTATGTACTTAACCTAGNGCTACCTCATCTTTGTCTTCTCTTTGTTATCTGAAGGTACTATGACTCAAATCATAAACCATCTCTCCTCTAAATAGCACATCTGACCAGGGGGTGGATATCGTATGGAGGGTATGACACAAGATAATGTCAAAGAAAACAGATCATTCAATATGTTTTTATAGCCTTTTTGGGCCAATTATTTTTTTTCTTTGATGGTTTGAGATTTCAAAGTAAGACACATTGTGTAAATTTCAGAAAATTGCAGGATCACTAGAGGAGTTCCCATTACACAGATCTATTAATTCTAAATCTAAATTCCAGACTATGTTTGGTGATGATAATTTATGACAGTAATCCAAATTCTAAACTTTGTTTGGTGATGAAAATTGATGACAGTCAGGTTCCCATCACCAAACAATATTTGGAATTTGATTTATCCCATCTAAATGAGGTAATCCAGACTGACAGGAAGTCCTCCACTACTTCTCCAAACTTATACACTCACTCACTATTCCTCATCACCAGAAAAAAAGGGGTAACTGGAAGAAATTGATATAAAAAAGTACAAAGGGGCCTCTTTATTTTTGCATCTCAACTGCAGCTAGTTGACCACTTTTTTCTTCCAATTTTTTCCCTTGGGACCAGCCAGCTTGAAGAACTTCTAGGAAAAAATGTGAAAGGTGGTATTGAGTAACATCCGCCAGAAATCTTGTGAGGGTATTTCTGGCCTGCATTTTACTACCAGCAAACCTCACTTGGTTGAGTGCATGCTAGTCCATGTGGAATGAAAACAACCCATTTAATATTGGTTGAGGTCAACTGATTTGATATAAATCCAAGGACCTTGGGATCATATTACATCAGTTGAATGAGAACAATAGTCCAGTTCACATTTCACAATGAGTGCCTGGATGTTGGTTGCTAGCAGCCAAAATCATAAAGAAAGGTCCTCCTGTTCTTGAGTGCAACCTTTTTTTTGCAGTCAATGCACAATGGAGGTTCAAAAGTAGCTTGGAATTTTTGGTGGTCTGAGCTCCTGAATTTCACTTTCTACAAAACACCATTTTTTGTGGTTCTGGGACCTTTAACCTAGCTTTCAACACCTTCCACCAGGCCAAAAGCAAAGGCAACATGTACACATTGCCTTGTTAGGTACAAAGGTGCCCCTTTTTACCTACTAAGGCAATGTGTGCACATCACCCTCATTTTGGGTCTGGTGTTCAAATATAAATTTGACATTGAGGCATTTTGTCAGTCTTAGAGATACTCCAGAGTATCCAAAAGCCTTCAAACTAGTTTATATCTTCTTTAGTATTGAGAAATACTAAACTATGGACATTTTTTGTTTTTTGGGAGGGCTCAAGAAACAATTTTTGGCTGGGGATGTAAGCTAAGCCACCCACAAGTGTGTGAAAGGGAAGGGTATGATAGGTGATACCAAACATGTCTTTGAGGCCCCGCCATCCCCAATATCTTCCTAAAGTTGAGTTTAGCCCAGATTAACCAGGATGCACTCGCCCAAGATAGGCTTACCAACAGGGTTCGCCTCTGCAGATACCTGACATCTTGGTGTTCAACTCAGCTTGAAATGAAAAAAAATGTGGATGGAACTCCAAAATTGATCAGAGTATAATCAGGTGAATCACAATGAACCTAGATATTCACTGAGGAAGATACTGCATCTCTGTTAAACAAACATTTTCCAGATATTGTGAGCTCTTTCTTGTACGTAATTAGTTGCACCAAGCAACAAGGTTTGGGCTTTGGCCAATCCGGCTGCGAAAGAGATGTTTATATACCCCCATTGATCATCGCCTCCTCTGGCAAGATTCACGACCGTGTCAACTTGGAGTCGCTGATCTGCCACTTGATTGAAGATGGGTTCTATTGGTGGTCTTGTGTCCGATCCGCTCACCTGAGTGCTCCCTTCAACTCCGATCGTCGACTCCTGCCGGCCAAGCCGGCTCCGAGGGGAGCCGCCGAGCGGACTTTCCCAACTCTTGGCTGCGGAGTCGTCATGAAGAAGTGCCACTTCATCCCCCCAGTTTTCTGGATGGTCCCACTTGTTACGGGTTGTTAGTGATGGACAAGATTACAGGGAGAAGAATAAGCATAAACTATGTACTTAACCTAGATTAGTGATATTCCATAACCCTAACCTAGTTGTACATAGTTTATAGTCTTGTCACACCCGGTCCCGGTTCCCTTTCCTCACCGAGATTGGAACCAGGATTCGGCACGCGTGAGCTTACCGCGACGGGACTGTTTTGTCCAGGTTAGTCCCGACATTATCTGTAATCTAACACCGAGATTGGAACCAGGATTCGGCACGCGTGAGCTTACCGCGACGGGACTGTTTTGTCCAGTTTCCACCCCCTTTGAGTTCTAATACCACTCGTGTGAGTTGTGTATCGCATCATGCGTTTTCAGCCACTCTGGGGCATTCGGTCGGGGAAGGTCGGTGATATGAGCCGTATCCAGATACGCGCCTGCTTTTACCACAATGTGGCACAAGATGATACAGCCATATCATGCCTTAAATTATTGTTTATGGGGTGAATCGCGAGCGGTATGCATGCGTCCCTACGCGTCCAGCGGCATTGAGTAGCCGCCACAAAGCCCCATGTCAGTCTTGGCTGCGGTGGCACGATTTCTTCCACCCTACAAGGCAACCAGCGCGTTCGTGTGAGGTTCCCGGATCCCAGATACATATCTCCAGCAGATAAGCAGGAAGAATCAATCCTCAGCTCCTCTTAACCTCTCCTTTTGTGACCTTTTCTTGTAACCCATACTTCCCATAACTTTGAACACGATGTTTTTACTGTCTCATATTCGGCATGTCTCAAACAGCGGTGGTTCCAGTTCATACTCTCAAAGTGACACTGCTTTCACCTCCGGCGGTCATCCTGAACGGCGTGATAATGATGGCCAAAGATCGGGAACAACGGACATTTCTGGCCTAACCTCACCAACCGCAGTCGAAAGTCAGGATACTACCGGGAAGACACTTTCTTCAAGCCGTAAAAACTTCTCCTCTGCTTCACATTGCAATCGTTTGGTGTTTAACTTTCTGGATGGCGTCACAGGCTTCCAAAATTCAAAGCAGTCAGAATGTGAACAATCGATCGGTTACACCACCACTGCCCAAAAACCTGCCCCCCAGGTCTGCTTCGGATCATTGCTATCAGGCCAGTGGCGTGCCCCGTGGGCCCGCAATATGAACCGATCCCAAAAATCGATCATGTCGCGAGGAAACGAATCTCAACTGGGACCTGACCCCAACACCCAAGAAAGATTGGAGCTTTTGGGCTACAGACAGGAGCTAACTCGGACATGGGATTTCTGGTCCCTCTTTTCGCTGTCTTTTTGCAACGTCGCAGTCCTCCCTGGGGCATTTGGGTCCGTTTCAATGTGTTACGCGCTTTCTGGGCCAATCATGGTGACTGTTGGCATGTTCATAACTGCGATCTTGTTGGCTTGTGTCAATGCGTCTTTTGGGGAGATGGCATCGGCCTACCCCGTGGCGGGTGCCATGTTTTCTTGTAAGCCGTTATCGCAACTCGCAGGTACATGTTCAAGCTGATGCGTCCACCCGTTTTGATGAATCTCCAGGGACTTTCAAGCTCGCAAGGGCCAACCCTCAAATACGCGATTGGGCTAGACTTATCAGTTGGGTCGTCGGATTTTTGCTGTTTGTCACGCATCTGATCCTCCAATTGCACATTGGACTCGACTTCGGTAAGGGCAGAGTCGTTTCTATCTTGTCCGGCACCTGCAATGGTCGACTAAGCTTGCTTCCTCCAATCTATAGCGAGAACCTTTACAACATTCATTACTGCATCAGGAGCGGATTGGCACGTCACTCGAGTCCAAAACTTATTAATCGTGCTGGGTTTTATCTGCACCACTGGCCTGGTATCATGTACCACTCTTTCGCGATCCCCGCTACTTTGGAAGATGCTAGGATTTGTGACGATCATGCTTCAGCTTTCAGTCTGCATTGCCCTGTTAACTACTTCCAAGAAGCAGCGGAGCTTTACCAGTCTTTTCACTTCCGGCCCAAGCAAATATCAATCCAAGAGCAAGGTCTGGAATCTGCTCTACTCCTGGTCCGGGGTCACGTACGTGTCTGGGTCGGAAGCTGTCTCACACATGACCGAAGAGTCCAAGAATGCGGCGAAGTCTGCTCCGAGAGCCATGTTTTGGGGCACCGTCTTTACCGGATTCATGCAGGTCTTGGCCTGCGTTTGTATTGGAATGGTATGTTGCCTAAGATTCTCGACGTTATTACTTTCAAATATTGAAACACATGCAACGTTTTTACTTCATGATTCTGCCAGGCAATCACTCCCATGCGCCACAAAGCAACTGGATACCCAATTATCGACGCCGTTTTTGCGCACTGTCCAAAACCGATTGCCCAATTCATAACGATCTCTCTCGTGATTACCACTTTCATCGCAAATGTATCCCAGTTTTTGGCGACTAGCCGTTTCTTCTGGGCTCTGGCGCGTGACAAGGCCTTACCTTTCAGCAAAGTCTGGAGAACAGTGACTCCTGACCGACGACCTTTGCGTGCAACCTTCCTGATGATCGCGTTGAGCATGCTTTTTTCCATACTCGCGTTGGATCCCGGTAGCCTTGTGGTGAGAACATTTGGCGTGGCAAATGTTCACTTGGTCACGGTCAGCTTTCCAACCACCTCAACTGCTGCGTTGATTTCTATGTCTAACGATTGCTGTTATGGTAGACCGCGTACTTGACGCCATTAGTATTATACGTGTTCTCAGAGAAGGACGTCTATAACCGGGATGGCAGCAACGTTTGGACACTGGGAAACCTCAGCAGACCGATAACATGCATATCAATCGCTTTTCTTCTTTCACAATTCATAATTCAAAGCGGGCCGACCGCATGGCCCCTCACCATCAGTAAGTCTCCGCGCATCTTACCGAATAAAACTCAGAGATACCAAGCTAACATTTTTTTCTTTCGTGGAAAATTCAGAAACATTTCCATTCGCTCCGTTTGTCCTGATCGGCGCGATTACCATCTCGCTGGTTTTCTGGTTTCTATACGGAAGATCCCACTATGCTGGTCCAATCAAATCGCTTACAACATGGACGCTGGGATACGAAGTTGAAATACCCAAGCAAGCACAGGCTGCGCAGGTCCGCCATGAAAAGCCCGACAATGTGGATCTTCCCATAACTCTGGAGCCTACCCCGAACAGAAGTGCCGCGGAGCTGACCTACCAGCGTACCGAGTTTGAACTTCCCCAAGCTTTCTGCACCTATGATTCCCGTGGTAGTTTATGGTCTGCTACTGATAGTCAGCGTCCTGAACAGTCTTTCTTCAATTGATCACTCGGTTTCACAAACAAGAACATTTTCTCTTGGAGTTTCACAGCTCTCCATATCTGAAAATTTCGGGACTAAGAAATGGGCTTACCTAGTAATATCATTACTGGAAAAGACCATGCTGTTTATTGGAATCGCTCTCTATGGTATTTGATTTTTATTAAGTGTTTATACTAATATTTTATGCGTTATCGAACGATCGGTGTTTTCATAATCAGAAAAACTTGTTTTTTTTCTCATCTTCTTCTTATTTTAAAGTATTTTGACCATTTGTACCTGTAATTCTATAACTACTTTGCCAACAATTCTATAACTACTTGATGTTGTAGACTGTCTCGGGTTTGACAGAAACGCAAGAAACTGTTAACAGTTTTTCAAAGAAAATATGAATCCAAGGATTCTTCAATTGCTCACTCTGCCACCTCCGAAGAAGGGCCTTATGGTCGCGCTGAGCTGACGCCCTTTATGGACGCATTCATGCCCCATATTGGCGTGGATGAAATTTGACGCCTTTTTTTGAGGCGTGACCTTCTATCCGCGTCAAAATGCCCTGTAACAGGCGTCAGTAGAAGTTGACACCCATGAATAGGGGTGTCAATACCTGAAGAGGCTTTTTCTGCCTTCTTGTCTAGGCAAAGGTTGTTATGATCTTGTAACCCCCTTCAGGACTTGCCAGGGGTTTCCCCAACTGGTGGATTATCTTCAGCCTCCGCACCTTTGTACATTCCCCAGTTAGCAATCTATCATCTTAATCACAACATATTNAAAAAAAAAAAAAAAAAAAAAAAAAAAAAAAAAAAAAAGACCTTGTGAGACGGGGGCTCACTGCGGATACCGAGACCCGCTGGTGTATCCGTCGGTGAAACCGGGTACAGCTAATCCCAAAAAGCTTGCAGGTTTAGCCATTTTTTCTACTCTGCACCTCAGAATTCTGCACCTCACAGCCTGTACAAGGCTCAAGAAGGCTGGTTTCCAGGCCAATTGGACTGATGACAAGGTCAGGGGATGGTCTTCAGCACTGCATGCACATTGGTAAGGGGGCAGCCTGTGTCAAATTGGCTTGAGGAATTGGATGGGACAGCTCCCATTCCTCCAAATTCAAAAGCAAAAAAATTTAGTTTTTTTGGGCTGGTTTGCCAAGGCCTGTATGGGCCAATGGGGTGCAGAAAGAAAGTTGCCCAAAAAAAAACGACAGTCTCAGTCTGCAAGCTTTTTGGGTTTGGCTGTACATTGGGTATCCCATTGGAGCTTCAGGGGTAAACAGATCCCTGATACAGCGCAGTTCCAAGCCACTTTACGTGGAAAGTGGCATGGGACTGCGCCACATCAACCTTTCTTATTTCATAACACATTGTAATAAATGCAATTCTATTTGCATGGCCACTAAAAAATACCCAATGTATCTGACTGGGTTGCCCAAAGAAATATTTGAACCATACCCAAATGTAAGAATGGCCAAAATGGCTTCCTGGTATCCGTGCCTGCGGATCCAGAACCTAGGGAGTTCCTCTGAGATGGATTGACCTAATTTAATGTTGGTTGAGATTAAGTGATTCAACATAATTCCAATAATACCTTTGGTTTTTTTACATTATATTAGTTGATCTCAACCAATTTTAGCTCATTTTAGTGGAGCCCAGATTTACTAGGATGAGCTTAAACAGCAGTGAAGTCATATGGAATTTGTTAAACAGAAGAGTGATAGGTCTGCCAGGAGTCGGGTCATGTGGAAACTGGAAAACAGAAGAGTCCAGAGAGGTCAGAAAGAATTTATCTCCTCCAAAACAATGCTAAAATTATATTTTACATAGGATAGCCCATTTTTTGCTAACAACTGATAGGTTTCCTGTGAGCTGTTGGTGAAAAAACCTAACACTACCCAGGAAAGCCCAACAAGTGCTGTGCTGCAGTAAACTTGAGCATAAAAAAACTGCTCAATTTTATTTACAACGGTAGTGGCATCAGAAAGCCTTTAAAACTAAAGCACCAGACAACAGGCCAAAAACAAAGGCAACTTGTACACATTGCCTTGTTAGGTAAAAAGGGGCCCCTTTGTACCTAGCAAGGCAATGTGTGCACATTTCATTCACTTTGGGTCTGGTGAGAAGAACCAATCAAAGGCTGCTAGGCTAATTATTTTTTGTAAAATAACACAATGTAGCACAGCAGCTAACTCTTTCAAAAACACAATTTAATTGAGACATCCCACTGTTGAGCAGTTGAGTGATATCATGGGTCACATTTTTAGCTTTTCAAGGTGAGTGATAATGTTTATCAACCTCAATTAAGCCAATCACCTGCTTGTTCACATTTTTTTGGTCCTGTTGAGGTGGTCAGCTTGTTATCATTGGGGTCAGATTGAGAAGAAAACACACTTCCACAAATTATATCTTCTGGTTTCAATGGTATACATCCACACATGTTGGTATTGTAAATTTTGGGAGTGGATGATTTGATATAAATCAAAGGTGTACCATTGCTGATTGAATATAAATAAAAGGTAGATAAAGTAGAGACAAGGTCAAGTTACCCATATAACAGCAAAAGTATTCTAGTAATGCTGTATGCTTATACCAAGTATCCTGTATCTAAATTTATTACTGGTTTTCTCAGCTCACTGTTTCTTTACTGAAATAATTATATCTCTCTCAATTTTCAAACTCATTGTGAGTCTCAAAAGCCACATCAGTTTCAGTCAGCTGATCTCCCTCCAAATACCATAGTGACTTGAATATAAATTCAAGGTAGGATGGACTTCTATGGAATAATTTCAGCTCAACAAGTATCATTTAGGTTCCTTGTAACTCATATCAAATAAAATGAAGCTTAATGGATCTGGTTTTTCTGAAAGTGACACTGGAGGTCTTCCATTTTATTTGGAAGCCCCTTCCAGATCCTGATCTGGACTATTTCTTTCTAGATTTCAAGTGTGTCCCTGGGGGTTTTAAGATACTAAATTGAGGGCAGGGTATCAAAACAAGAAATATCCTCCAACAATATCCAGATGTCAATCCCAGCCACCAACATGCACCACCCCAAAAAGGGAGGCAATGTGTGCAAATTGCCATGCTGTAACCAGTGTATAACACAACAATAACTCCACTGCTACACCCCAGTAAACACCCTCAAACATTGGCTATACATATTTTTAACCTCTGCTTCTGAAGCCCCATGACAAAGGCCCTTGATTTTAGTTTTGTGGATGGAACAACAGGTTTATAACTGAGTTACAATACTGTAAGAAGGGAGTTAATAATGAGTAATAACTAGGTAAGATAAATGTTTCTATCAAGGCAACATGCAATCATTGCCTCCCCTTTTGGGGTGATGATGCCACCTCCACCTCCCTGGGAAAATTTGGTGATGAAAACCCAATAGGGGTGCAATCAAATTCCACAAAAGATGGAGGGTCTCAAATTTATAATGATGCTGACTGTACTGCCATTTTAGCTGCATTTAACAGGATACTTCCACTAGGCAGCCAGGAATGGGATCAAGTAGAAGAAATTTATAATTATTATGCAACTAATAACAATTGGATCTAGCTCTCAAAAGCAACCCCCCCCCCCCCAAAAAAAAAAAAAGAAAAATGAAGTTCAGGAACCTTTTAAAAGCAATAAAAACTACTCAAGAATCTGTTTTTCAGCTGCATCACCAAGGAAAAACTAGTCAATCTGTCCATTTGAAAGAGGGCAATTGTAAGACTCAAAATTGGCTGTAAGACTGTTTTTCTTAATTTAGAAAGGTATGATGGATTTGCAAGCTCTGCCTTTATATTATATCAGAAAACAAGGCCACCAAGGTTAGCTAGGTAGCTTTTTAATAATTTGATAGAGGATATTTTCAATATGAGATGTTTGAGTGAAGAAGGGGGTTGTTTCTTTGTTGTCAGTTTTTGATTGGATGTGACTTCAAGGGGATTGAGTGGTTGAGTGAAAAATGAAGAGGTTGAGATGAGGATATTGATGAAGAATGATAAGGGGAAAATATTTCTGCAACCAGGGATTGGACTGAGGACCCACAGAAAACTGATGCACTTTAATGTAATTTAACCAAGGACCTGTTGAGTTATTCTCTTTATTTTCCTTTATTCTTTGAAATTGAGATAATAATTTTTTTTAATATTTCTGAGATAAAGGTTAATGGAAAGATATAAGAAAGGATACCCAGATAAGAATAGGTGCTTGAGTAGTTTTTGACCAGTGCCCAAGGTGTGAGGTTAGGTGATGATGGGATACAAAATAGAAGGTAGAGGGCCTCCTTATATATTAAAAGATGAGTTATTTCAGCTCCATGGAAAAATGATGAGGGATTTTAGATTTCCTTATTGTACAGATTTGATAGAATATTGCTGTATATACATCAAAACAAAATGACAGAAATGCAAGATTTAAGAAATGGTCAAACTGGTGGTTTGGGATTTGTAA
This sequence comes from Puccinia sorghi, assembly GCA_001263375.1. Lineage (NCBI taxonomy): Eukaryota > Fungi > Basidiomycota > Pucciniomycetes > Pucciniales > Pucciniaceae > Puccinia > Puccinia sorghi. The sequence goes on from LAVV01009124.1 coordinate 26,966, forward strand.
AATGAATTCAATATATATATATGCATACAGCTGGCAATATGGGTGATAATGAATAAGAAATGTGGGTTTGAAATTTAGTCAGGGTCCATCATGAAAATACACACTTTCAAGCATCCCTTGATAAGTTTCAGAGCAATTTGTCTCTGGCTAAATAAGAAATTGCCTGATTGTCCAGGATAAAGCAAAAATGCAGAGAAAGTTGTAGATGATCCAAGTCCAACTTGAATGATGCATGGTTCCAGCTACAATATTGGGGATCAAATAATTTTTCCCTCTGTTGCCAAGGAGCTAGGGGAATGAATCCAACCAATCTTTTCTTTAACTAAGTTGGCTTGGGATTATATCCTTTATCTCAAACATCTGTGTCATCCCATCCAATTTCATCTGTAGCAACAGTGGGCCGCTAAAACTTTGGTCCAAAAAGGCCTAGCTTAGTGGGCATTATTTTTTTGGGCCAATCCTGTAACATTAGCCACTTATACGCTATTTTACACTGTTACAGAGTGCTTGTATTGGTATTTCTATGCTAAAAAAACGCTGTAGTGCAGCCTAGCAAGGCCTTTTGTTGGCCCCACTCCATTAGTGTTAGGGTCAATCTGCCATCAGCTATGAATAGATTTGTTATCTTTGAGTGAAATTGCCTTTTCTATTGTTAGTGTAGCTGTCCCAGAGTTGTCTGTAGCCCCGTCCAATCCCAAATTTTGTTTTTTTATATCTGAGAACAGCATGCTGTGGAAATCACAACAAAGAGCGTGTGGCTTGTTCCAAAATGAGAAAAACACAAATTGAGTCTGATTGATTGCAAAACCCCATTCTGGAATTTCACAAATATTAATCAGAGATTAAATAATAAGTCTATACTTAGTCCCAAATCCTGTATTACCTATTCCATTAGAGAACTTTGGATTCCTTCTCTCTCTTGGCTAGGTAAGCATTTACCTTCCTTTGTCTCTTCCCCCCTTCATGATTCTAGTTGTACACTGCAAAAAAAAAAAAAACTTTCTCAACTGCCTGCATTTTACATTCATAAACTCCCAGGAAGGTTCTGTTGTTACTCCAACCTTTCTCCAAGAGTGATTAAACTAAGCTTTGATGCACAGTGACTGTGACACAAAACATCTAAATATGAAAACAGGTGGAGTTTGGATGACAGCTTGCCTGGAGCATGCTGCATGTCAATTGCAGGCCTTTGAGCAAGTTTTATTTGCAGTGGTAGTTACTGACAAGAGAATTTTGAATCATTCTCTCTACCACCTAAATGTATGCAATAATGCCCTTATGGTGACGCTTCACTCTTTCCCAGCTATCCTGGATCCTAATTCCCCTCTGACATCCATTCAGTGAAGGACTCAAATGGATTTCTTAAATTGATTTTGACTAATTCTGTACAGAGTGGATGCAATTTGCATACAAATTCAAGAAAATCATGTCAAAATTGATGGTTTCAAGCAGGGAGAGGAAGTGCTAGGCACAAAGATGAGAATTGAATTGATCTCATTCACCACCCAGCAGCCTGTAAAGCTGAAACACCTTGATTTTTAACCTTGATATATGAGTATAAGCATTAAGGCAATTCTTGCAGTTCATCTCCCTGCTTCAATGGTCTAGAATCAAAACCAGCCTTTGAGATTGAAATAGGAACTCTGTTTCCGAGTATTTGATAACCAGGAGGCATTTTTTCTAGTAGCTGTGAGTGAAAGGGCTTGGCTATTACAGAATTGTTCAAGGAACCAAGCACATTTAGTATTGAGTAGATTATCTTTCCATATTGTGAAAATGCTAGAATGAAACTGCAGAGGTGGGCACAGGTTCACACATGGTAGTACACATTCTGCATACTAGGGCCAAAAATGAAGCAGTGTAATCCCAACTTATTTCAAAGAGAAATATAAACAATTTAAGAACATACTTTAAATAATCAGAAAACAACACCAGAATATCTGATTCATCCAAAATTCCAAAGCACTGCTTCAAGAGCCACATTTTTTTTTGCAATAGCATTGCTTTAGGGTTGAATGGTGTCCTCAGTAAATGGCCAGAGAATCAAGCCATGTATAAGTTTCCTCAGTAAAGTAATTATATGTGGAAGCCTAATGTTGTGGAATCAAGATCACACCTTTGGTGCTATGGAGATTCTTAAAGGGGGAGAAGAAATTGAAGTTTAAATAGACAACTACCCTAGTAATAACATAATTTGATACTAAAGTTTCTGGTGAGGCTGTCCCCCTATCTAATGCTAGAGTTGGGAGATCTGTAATAAAAAAATAGAAAAGATTTTGGCTGATTATAACAATCCTCTGTAAGGAGAAAATCTTTGAGGGAGAAAAGTTTTTTTATACCAATGAGTGGATTAGAATACCAAAGAGAGTGATTTGCAAAAGGGAATATGGAATGAAAAATAGGATTCTTTGAGAAGTGATATGCAGTAATTTCTGGGTTAATGTATCAAAAAAAGTATTCATGGGGTTTCTGAGGTCAGTAGTACATTTAAAGGACCAGTAAAAGGAAATATCAATGTTAAAATGCTAATTCAGGTTAATTATAACTTTTAAAATATCAATTCAAGGTATATAGTGCTGTTAAAATAATAAATCAGGATACCTAGTACTGGTATAATTCTAAGCCAGGGTGATGAATGGTTTCTGTTTTCACAAACCTCCATTCATGGCATCTCTGGCTATGGGAAAGGGGAAGTGGGCTCAATTCCCCAATCTGAGGAATTGATAACTAAAACTGTGGGAAAGGAGTAAATATGTTCAGGTAAGTGTAAATGTTGCAAATATTTTTCTGAAAGCTGGCATGTGAAGAAAGAGTAGAATTCCAAATTGGTGTGAGAAGGCTGATCGAATGTTTGGAAATTTGACTGGGATGTGATTCTGGGGGTCTCCTGCTCTATTTCTCATGTTTCCTTTCTCCCCTTGATAGTCCAGTGCTGGTTGGAAATTGATAAGGGTGATGTGTAACAGAGAAGGACCTGTTTGCGTTGATCAGGAAATTATATTTTAATTGCCGCCATGAATAGAGTATTCTGGGGACCATCAAAAAAACACCAGAAAAACATGATGTTCCTCCTACAAATACCCTGCTGCTATGAGTTTCTTTCCAGAACTGAACTAACTCTAGAACAAATTCCCAGAAAAGAACAAATTCCCAGAAATTTGAAAGATTCAGTGCAGCACTGACATTTATAGATCCACATATAAATACTAATTTAATATCAGGATTGTGAGCCTCAATGCATGGAATTAAGCTTTTCACTGAACAATTTCCAGAGATTTTTGAATAGAGTCATAATTCATATGCTTGGCAATGGAGTATAATAGAATTCCACATTCTGCAAAGTAATTTAGAAATCCAACCCCATAGCTCTTAATTAAATATTGTGATTTTAACATACCCAGAACCCACAATTGGTATGTTACATTGTCTTGTGATCCTAGAAATTCATGGTTGGTGTGAAAAGAAAAACCGTCTTAGCAGGTAACTGAGTGTCCTCCTCCAATGTGTATCAAGTACTCTTTGGTTTCACTGCGGAGAGCTTCTAGATTAGTGATTATCTTTCTTAATCCCAAATAAAAAACACTCCCTTTTTACCGCTCTTTGCACACTGCAACCCGGAAAGAGACTGTGAATGTT
>LAVV01009124.1:33090-45843 GCA_001263375.1 Puccinia sorghi
TTGGGCGCTGATTCTGAATCTGAAGTAATATTCCTGCTTTTGTCCCATCTTGATGTCCTTTTGTGAGTGCTAGTCCTTTGGAATTACCACACCGCCTCAGCTTTCCGCGTGTACCATTGGCTACTACTGAGACCGCCTTGCCTATATAAGCTCCACATTGGGTGGTTGATCTTCCTATCTGAGACAAGCACCACTCTTCCCAACACATGGTGAAGGGCTTATGATCACATTCAAACTTAAAAACTTGTAAATACAGTTTGTATCCAACTTTATCTACTGTGGCTGTGATCCAACACAGAAAAATTTAAATGCTTCAGCTTTACTTCCAGAAATGACAGAAGATCAGAAATTTATCTCAAGGACCCAGTGCCACTTGATCTGAGCCACTGATCTTTACAGTTAACCTGAGTTACTTCTTGCACATGAATTTAGGGGTGCTTGTTTCTCCAGTGGTGAGTTTATCATTGCTAGATTTCACTTCATGAGAACCAATATTTTCCGTGTTGTATTCTTTATTGAAGGTAATCCTGGAAAAGGAAAAAAAGTCAGCCCCACTTTATGACTTGGATTCATCCAATCTTGACTCATATTGGGGTATTCCACCCAGAAGTACTACCAGTCTGCACAGAACTCTGGGCTCAACAGTTGTAAGGGAATCATGTCCAGTGGCTACCAAAAGTACTAATATATTGGTTTGCTGTGGACCTGATTTTGATTGATGGAACCAGTAATGCTGGAATTCTTTCAAATTTTTGATATGTGCCACCCTCTTCCAAGACAGAAGATGATGTCTTGTTAGGGTTTGTAGTGACCCTGCATTCAATGTGCTTCCAATCCCACCCTAAGTTAAGGATTTTGGTGAGGGGGCATTTTTATTTTCACGTTGACAGATTCAGGAATGATCTGCTTGTCTTTATTTCAAGAATTTATTTTTTGTACCCGCTTGCTCCAAGACAGTTCACACTTTATGCATAGGATTTGTGTTTGCGGTGACCCTGAATTTGGTCTGCTCAAGCCACAACCTATAAGAGGAATTTGGTTGAGGCTACATTTGGATTTCATACCCACTGGATCCAGGCTTTTGGTATTTGTGTGGCCTTTTTCAACGTAATTTTCTTGTTGTTTGGATAATCTTTTGGTGTCACTGCATTTAGTATTTCAAATTAAATGGGACTGTGCTTTGTGTTTTTGGGGGGAATATTTGATGGAGCAGTTTCTTTTCTTTGCTGTGAGATTTTGTGAGATTGTCAATGGAATGTATGAAGAAAGTGGTATATGGACAGCTGGAGCCTGGAGGTCCCATTTCAGGTATTGAAGATCTTTGTAGATACATGTAATCATGCCATGAAATGTGATTTTTTTTGCTCAGAATTTAGCACACCAATATTTGTTCTTAATTTGTTTCACAAAATATCAGTCATTTCATGTGCTCCGGAGATAAAAGCATGGTGTATAGGAATTCCTGGGAGGTCAGTTAAGTCAAATTATGCTTACAGCTGTTGCATTGACCGACCCAGTGTTGTAAGTGCCATGACCAAGCAGGCGGCTTCTTAATTGTGTCATTTTTGTTTCTTGCTGTGAATTTGAAAAAAAATTGCTCAATATTTCATCTTTCCATGACATGATTGAAGGCTGAATCAAAATAATCTCTAAATAGATTTAGATAATTCATGTTTGCTGAGAGGAGGTGAAGTTTCTTTTGTTTTTGTTTTTTTGTTGTGAGGTCATGATTTCACTTGTTTCACTTAAAATATGTATTTTTCTTTTTTTCTAACCAAAAGATCCCCTGGAGCTTACTGCTCTAACTGTGAGCCATCAAAGCTTTCAGAACTGGTTTTAGGGAGTTAGGAGTGTTTTTTTTAAAAAAGGAAAATCTCCAAAAAATGGCAAATACCTATTTTTGCCCTGTTTTTTACATTTTAGATAAAGCTTTGCTCCTAAAAATATGAATTTCAACATATATGGGAAAGATGATTCCAAATTTGGCAAAAACTGGGAAGAAACATGTTGGGTTTTTTTTGGAAAAAAAATTGAATTTTGATGTTTTACTCTTCACTCTTGTCCTTGCTTATTTGGTCAAATATGTCACACATTTCCTTTCAGATCAATTTTTTGCTCAATCAACCTCATTAGTATATTATAAAAAAAAAATCTGGCCCTTTTACTTAGCCTATTCAAGTTGCACACCAAAGGAGACATTAAAACCTATCAGTTCTCAAAATACTGATACTTGAGGGGGCACTTGAGCCCCATTTAAACTCTCTATTAGGAGGCACTTGTTAGTCCTTATTTGCATCTGGAGAATATCCTTATTAATCCATTCCTCAGCCATTCTTCCAAAAATCTAATACCACTGGTTTTCTTCAAAACAATAAACCTTTTTTCCAGCTCACACACCAAGTGAGCCTAGCTCACTCAGCTCCACCTGTTTTTTGACCCATCTTCTTCAGCTCAAAAACTGTATCAAGCACTGCAAAAAAAACTTGCTCAACTGCCTGCAGTTGACATGCAGCATTCTCCAGCCAAGCTGCCATCTAAACTCCACCTGTTTGCATGTGTAGATGTTTTTCAGAGTCACTATGCAGTCTATACAGTGACTGTGCATCAAAGCTTGGTTGAATCACTCTGGGAGAAAGGTGGGAGTAGCACCAAAAGGTTTGTTGGACTTTCTGCATGTCAACTGCAGGCAGTTGAGGAAGTTTTTCTTGTAGTGAAGCTTCCCCAGGTCAGGTCAGCTCCCCTATTCCTTGTTTAAAAAACAATCATAAATGCAAAATTATCCTTGGTTAAAATCCAAAGGATTGAAGTGCCAAAACTCAACAATTTCTCAATTTAAAAATTTTAGTGGTACAAGAAAACAGGATGGAAGTTTTGTAAAGATCTAGAAATCTATAAAAAAGGCCAGATCTGGATCTGGAAGGGGCTTCAAGATCAACAGGAAGACCTCTACAAGGGGAAGATTTTTATCTTTCTCCTGTTTTTAAATTTGAAAAAAAAATCAAAAATTGGAAACAGTCACTTCAAAAAAAAAACTTGCTCAACTGCCTGCAGTTGACATGCAGAAAGTCCCAGGAAGCTTCTGTTATTACTCCATAAAATGGTGCACAGGCCCAAATAACATTTTGCCTCAGATCAACTGCTACCAGTTGGGAAAATCACTCTTACATCTGTGGTATCTCATTTCAATGTAAATTCAGTTTTGGCCTTGCATAGGATTATATGCCAGATTTCCCACCCTGGGTCTTCTTTCTTCTCTCATGGTGTGAAAAACATCAATATTTCTTGGGATTAGTGTCTTGGTACTCTTCTTTCCAACTAGGTCAACTATAATCAAGCAAATTGGTGCTTATTTTTCAGAAGATATGATTGTGTCCATTGGGCTGATTAATAAAATGGCCAAAATCTTTCCTGAAGAGGTTCATCTCACCCTCCTTGTGGTCCATCAATCCAATATCTTCACCAAAGACTTTTGTGAGCAAAAATATTGATCACATGGGCCATATATATAGCCCAAACTCTGGATGTTGGCTTCAAATGAACCTCCAAGACAGTGTTTGAATCTTGATGCTAAGATAGATCTACTTGAGGAGTTATCAGCTGTGATGCTGATGATTATTGAAGAAATCTCCAAGTTTTCCAGCATATTGACCAGTATTTTACCAAATTTGCAACCACTATGCCAACCTAAACAAACAAAAGTAAATTCAATGAAAACATTGATTATTTTTCCAGTCAGGGGTGGTGTTAGCTACCTTGATGCCAGGAATACTATTCTTCTAGCTACAAGGGCTACAACAAATCACAAAAATAGAGGGAAATTGATATGTTTTTGGGATTCTTGTAAATATTTAATATTTTTTAAATCTTTGAGGATTTTTGGCATAAAAAGAAATGGCTGAAAAATGAAAAAAAATAAACAGGAAACCACAGAGGGCCTGCAAGCAGGGGTGTTCAAGGTGAACTCTCGAGCCAAGGCCCAAGTAACAGTGGTGTTTATGGCAAAATGGGACCTGTAGAACAGGTGTTTTTAAGTGCCCAGGAAATGATAAACATGAGAAAATGGCAGGAAATATGATATTTAATAATTCCCGCAAGAGGCATCCTTGCACAAAAGGACCAGGGGGATGGAAGGTATTTTGTTATGAAAAGTGAAATGGTTGATCTCACTTTAATAATATCATGAGACTGAACACTGGTTGGAATAACAGGTGGCATGTACTGAATAAGCTATAAGCTGGAATGAGCTGACTAAAAAAAGACTAGAGGGGCATGAAAGGGAAGCCTTTTAAATATTTTCTGGATTCTTTGTGACAAACTCATTAGTCTTTGTAAGTGTCTGGGGATCCCCTGGTTCTAAGTTGTATACCTTTAGTCTGTATTTTGACTCAATGGTGGCTCTATTGTGCCATATGTTGCGTCACATGCTGTGGCTTGTCACACCATGTGAAAATTTGAATTGTGTGGCTTGTTACTAGCCTTGTTCAGAATTATTAGAATGTTGGGGCGCTTCCAGTTTCCTTTAGCCAGTAATGAACTAGTGTAGTATTTGTATTTATATTATTTGTGGCACATTTGGGTATGTATAGAAACAGGTGGGAGTTCTTTCGGAATGACTTCAAGTTTCTAGGACTAATAAAAAAGTTTATATGTGTTGATATTTTGTGTTTAGAGGTATTTCACATGCCTGTGTAATATTATAACTTTGTTGTGGCATTTGTATATGTCTGATTATTTTGTTAAAGTAGTTATTTCTTGTTATGATAAAAGGTATGAAGGATTAATCTAATGGCTTTGGTTTTAGTTATTGACCCTAGTTCATTTTCCACGTGGAATTAATTGGAGCAATAAGATTTAATAATTTATTGCACCAAACACATTTTTATGTTAAATATTGTTATTTTTATTTTAGAAATCCTGATTACTTATTTCTGTTTATGTCTTGTCACTACTATGTCTGCTTGTCTCTTCATAGTAGCAAGCTTAAAGGTGATTCCATGCAGTGTTATTGTCATAAAAGCATTCATGTTGGGTGACATCCAAGCATCCACAGTGATTGAAGGGTGCATCATTTTTGAGAGATGTTTTGGTTGTGGCTGGTGCATGTGGTCAACAATCAGTCAAAGAAATTATTGACTGATTTCCGGCCAAAGCCCATGTTTGCTGTATGAGGGTTCAGGATTTCCAACAGATAATTGAAAGACAATTGAAAAAGGTCAGCCTCTGCAGGCTGGGATTCTGTTTGGAAAGACTGTGATCAAGAGCGTTTCAACACCAAGCTATGTACCAAATAGAACTACATATTAGGTGGCTGAGCCTTTCTGCAATGTTGTGGCTTGGTCCATAGTGTAGTGCCGACTTGGTAGCCAAGCGGCCAGTCACTGTATTCCTTTTGTTTTCTCACCACATGCAAGATGATTAATTAATGAACCGTCAACTTTGACGCCACGCGCGGCAGAACGTGCGCGTCAGCAGCCCGTGGGCACGCTGTGAACTCGCGCATCTCGGCCAGCCCAAGCAGGCATTTCCTACTCCAAAGTTCAACTGGTTGTCTACTTGCACCATCCCTAGTGCAACGACCACCAGAAGTACCATTCCGCCTCCACTCACTACATTCACAACAAAGCCTTTCTCGTCATGTCTGGCAAAGGAAAACGAAATTCGGTAGCCTCGACCTACAGCTCAAATAAGAAACGTCGCGAACGTGACCTCAGTCCCTCCAGCGCCAGTGAACAAGAATCCGACTCAAAAACCTCTCCGCGCGACAAATCCAACAAGTCTGCAGAAAAATCGTCCAAGAAATCCAAAGCTAATGGTGCCAAACCATCCAATGATGCCAGCTCCTCTTCTGGAGACGACAAAGATGACGACGAAGAAGATGAAGAAGAAGTTTATGAAGTCGCTACAATTAAAAGTCACCGTAAAAAGGTAGCACATTCATACCTCTCTGTCGCCTCATTTATCAACTGCTTTTATACCCCTCCTCTGTAGACATCCCTCAACTGATTCGTTTCTCATTCTTCAGCGTGGCGTTACTGAATACCTTGTGGGTTGGAAGGGATATAAGTCAGATGATGACAGCTGGGAGCCCCCGGAGCACCTTCTTCCTGGGGCAGTAGAAATTTTGAAGTCGTACAGAGTTGCTCATAACCTAGAGCCAACCGGTAAAAGGTCAGTCCTCATTCTAGGACTCATTCATGAAACCGGTTTATAACAGACTGATAGGTCTTAAATCTTGGATGGAGTAGTGGTCGCGTATCCGAAGTCTCTGCAAAGTCGAAACGATCGGTGAAAGCAGATGAATCGGACCGATCCGATGATGAAGACGACCAAAAGAACCGCAAGCGCAAGCGGGCGTCCCAAGATAAACCCTCCTCAAGCATTGCACCCCTTCGGAAGAATGGCACTAGCGGGCCTACGAAGGCTGACCGAGACAGCGTCAAAAATCGTAAAGTGAGATCGGTGTATTATCCCTTTCTATCTTGTCATACTTTTACTGAAACAATTGTCTTTTTTTCAGCCCGTCCGATCTGACTCCGAAGTGTCTGACTCGGAGTCTCTTGATGACGAACAATGGCATGAAAAACACAAGAAACTGTCAACCTGGGAGGTCAGCACTATTTCTGTACAAAGTATCATCTCCATGCCCTTTCCATAATCACAACCGTCTAATCACTCATTTTTCTTAAATTCAGGACCTCATTCGTAGCGTCCGAACGGTTGAGAAGCCCATCTCTGAAGACGACACCGGCTCCCAACACACCCGAGGAAAAGCAGATGATACCATTAACGTCTGTCTACTTTGGTAAGATTCACACCCCTTCTTATTCCTTCGTGAGAGAACACGCGCACCGGCTCACGTGTCATTCCCTTTCATACTATCAACAGGAAAAACGGCCGGGCTTCTTGGGTCTCTAACAAGATCGCTCGGGAGAAGCTCCCACAAAAAATGCTGGATTTCTATGAAGATGTGAGTCGCCATCCCATCACTTGTTGCATTATTCAGTTCGCGTTTAATTGATGCCCATGTGTCTTCAACTATTCCCTTTAGCATCTGCAATTTTCGACCGCCGACCCATAAATAGCGTGCTCTCAAAACGCGTGCGTCGACGCCTTCCCTTTAAACCTTTGAAATGGAGCGTCGTGTCACAACGATGATCCTCATTGATCGTCGCTGGGATAAGGTGTGATAAACTCCGATTTGGATTAAGCAATTTCTTGTTATTTGTTTTGCTTCAAAGTAAACCAATGATTGTTACGTAACTCGATCCTGTGGATTTGAAGAGCAGTTGTATCCTCTGTTTATCATCTCCACCGTACCTACTCCTCAGTTTTGAGTTGGTGATCTGTTCTGAAGTGATTCACCCTGTCTTCCTGTGATACAGACGTCTCCTGTGCAAGTCAAATGACCTCTTATTATGATGACTTCCTGCCTGTTGATTATTGTCACCAGTTTTTCAGAGACTTGATTAAATTCATTGGTGGTCAGATCCCATGTCAAAAATGAGGCAAATATTATGTTTTTCATAAAACTTGGACAGAGCAAAATAAGCTCCACTCAATTGGCTTCTCTGAATCCAACTGCAATGTGTTTACATCTGCGACCACAAAATTTGTATGGTATTTTTCCATGTAGATGACTTGATCCTTGTGGGACCCAGTAAAAAATTCAAATTAGAGTTTGAATCCAGTTTCAGAAACTCCTTGTGTCATAAACCTGATACCCTACTTATGAAGTTTGAGAATGAAGGCAAAAAAATCAAATTATCTCTTCCCAATCAAATAGAACCTGGACTAGAAGAACTTGGTCTAACTCATTGCAAAACTTCAACCACTCCACTCACTCCAAACCTGAAGCTTTGAGACACAACTGATGAGGACCACACAAAATTCAAGAAGCTAAACATCAACTATTGATCAGCCATAGGTCTACTCAATCACATTGTGCAGCTCACAAGACACAACATTAGCTTCACTGTTTTGGCCCAATACTCCGTCAAGCCCAGCATGACTCATTGGCACAAAGTCAAGAATGCCTGGCAATATTTGAAGGGCACTTCTGACATGAAGTTAACTTTGGAAATCAAGCAACCAGATCAACTTCTTCAAATCTACAGTGATGCCTCTTGGGGAGATGATCCTCAAGGCAGAAAGTATCAGTCTGGTTACTTATGTTTCCTTTTTGGCTAATTGATTTCTTGGAACATCTCAAAACAACAATCTATCACTTATTTTTCAACTGAAGCTGAACTCAACCCCCTAGTTGATGCTTTCCATGGAGGTACGTGGCTGAAAGCCCTGCTAGGTGAAATCTGGAACATTCAGCTCAATCCTGCCTGTCATCTCATTGACAATCCAGACCTGAATGAACACCTCATGATGACCAAAGAAGAATTCAAATCAAAATTCTCCACCAAACATCTCTAGACAATAAAAGCCTTGATGACAAGGTCAAGAAATTTGGCACCTCCCAAGACCCAACACACAGATCTCAAATCTAAGGGAATCCAACAAGAAGTGAAAAATTGCAACATCAGAATCACCCTCATCAAAACTGCTAATATCACTGCAAAAAAAACTTGATCAACTGCCTGCAGTTGACATGCAGCAAGCTCCAGCCAAGCTTTCATCTAAACTCCACCTGTTTGAATATGTAGATGTTTTGGCACAGTCACTGTGAATCAAAGCTTGGTTCAATCAATCTTGGAGAAAGGTTGGGGTAAAAACAGAAGCTTCTTGGGAGTTTCTGCATGTCAACTTCAGGCAGTTGAGCAAGTTTTTTTTTGCAGTGTATGATAGCAGATTCCTTGAAAAAGGGTGCACCCAAATCCTTGCTTCAAATGCTAACTAGCTCCATCAATCCCACTTTCCAAGTCGTCTGAATCAGCTCTCACCAGTCACCGGGAGTGTTGAAATTCTACTGCTTGATGTAGTTCCACTCCCTTTCAGGTGACATCTTTGTACTTTCTCTCATTTCACATGTTCTACACACTTTAAAATTGGGTTTAATTTCTTTCTTTTTCCTTCTTTCTTATTTCTCACATTCCTCACTTGTCACTCTCATCCATCACTCCTCGCTCAAACCTCTCACCTTCAACTCAAGCCTCATACCATTTCCAACTCTGCTCAAAAATCCTCAACCTCTTGTTCTTGTCTGGTGAGACCTCACCATACATTTCTTTTTTCCAATGTTCTTCTGCTAACTTGTTCTTATCTCAGTCTCTATCTTTATCTTTCATCTCTTCTTTCCTATCACCAGACCCAAAGTGAAGGCAATGTGAACATGTTGCCTTCAATTTTGGCCTGGTGTATCTTCCTCTTCAGTCTCATTCATCAGCCATTCCTGTCCATGACACCCATTGGTCTTTTCTTCTTCTCTTTTCTTTCATTCTCTTCAGCTTTCAGTTTCTAATGCTTTTTTTCAGTTCTTTGGCTTCTTTTAGTGCAATCAAACTTTCAATCCACATTTCCTTTAAAGTTCAAATATCTTGAGTAATTGGCAAGTTAAATGCTTGCCGGATAACTTCTAATTTCTGTTGGAATCTGCTTGACCCCAATTTATTCAGAAGCAACAATTTCCAATCAACCATGAAGACCTCAGCTGTTTTTGTTACAAAAACCCACATGATTTACCAGCTTGGAAAGTGCATATTATATCTTGCCCAAATTGAAAATTTAATAGCATGGGACTTCAGCAATTTAGAGCTCTGTATCAACATAATCTTGAATTACAACTCAAATGTATTCTAAAACATTGGAAAAGGAATTGATGAATTTAGGAAAGTAAATTTGGGTGGACAATGATTGGAATATAAAATAAGATAACCACATGGCATAGTTCTTGCACCAGATTTTGTGAGGGACAATCTTGTAAAGAATATTATGAAAATATTTTGTGGAAGGCTGGTATTCTGATAGGCCTTGGTACATGCTCACCATAATTTATGCACTTACAATATGGGGGACATCAGTTGGAATATTTGAGGAGATTCTGAGTCAGCAAGCCTTCTCATAGATTAATCTGAAATGCTAATCTGCCAAAACAAAGCAGAAACTCTTGAACTTCACAAAAAATATAGAAGTATTTGATAAAATTAAAGGAAAAGTTTTGGTACTGAAGGGAGGAAGGGGCTGGGTGCAAATGATGCTTGACCCACTGCAACACACCCTCAAAGATATTTAACAAAAAAAGGGTTAAGTTAAATTTGGAGGCTGTCTGAGTGCAAATGATGCTTGTCCCATAGTACTATCCTATAGATGAACATTGGTTAGAAAATAGTTGGAGAGAGAGGAGAATAAAAAACAATCTATGAAATTTTAATATCATGGTTTATGGTTATAATCAAGGTCTTCAGTCATATACTGTATAGCAGGTAAAAATTTGACTTGTCTGAGGTCAAATGTGGTCAACTGGGTGCAATTAGATTGAGTGGAGATCTGGCGCTCATAAATCCCAGTGGACTCAATTGTAAGTCAGATATATGGCATTTTAAGTCCCACTATACCAATAAGATGACTTTTGGTGTTTATAATCACCCAGCACACCTCATATTAAATTCAGAAGTATTATTGAATATATTTTCTATACTCTGATAAATATTCTTTTCAGCAATGATTTTCCTTGTGACCCAGACACTGGTGTTTGAGGTAATTAGTATTATTTAAATGTATAATAATATTTATTTTAGTTTCCCAAATAAATATTATCCCTTATTATGTCGGGGACATAAATCAGCTCAAATCAAAACTTTCTGAATGATAAACTATAAATTATTGTGTGGCCTCCCTCCTTCAAGACAAAAAGGTTAAAAATAATAATTATGAGTTTTAAGTGATCAATTCAGCATGATATCAATTATTACCACAGTCCAAAATTAAATCCTCAACAAATTATTGCAAATAAGAAAACTATTTTCAATTAATTCACAAAAGATTTGGATTGTAAGCTTGTTTTGTTGAATTGTTGAATTTTTTGATTAAAATATCTAGTTTTAATAAGTTCTGAATTTAAGAATGATCAATCTGGTATCTTTCATCATTTCAAAATTTTGACTTGATGTTCCCATTTTTCTTCAAATAGTTTGGGATTTATTTGAATACAATTCAGCTTAATCAATAGTTCAGATTGATTTCTAGTTCACTTACACATTAATTCAGCAATAAATTCAGAGATACATCAGATTGTTTTCTGCTTCTTTTCATTTCAACATTCCCAATAATTTGTGAAATGTTTCAGAAAAAAAATGATTTTTGCCACTTCCCTGGAAGTGCCAGGAATGGTGCCCTGGTGAGCGGAAATCTGTTTTGGGAGTTGGCGCTCCAACTCATGCTTTCACTTTGGGAGTTGGCATTCCAATTTTGGCTATTTTTCTTAATAAAAAAAATATTATATCTCAATGATTAGCAGCCAAAATAACCTAAAAATATGGGGGTATTTTGCAAGGCCCCCAAAAATTATATAAAAAAATTTATGTGTGATACCATGGATGGACAGAAAACTGTCTGGCTTTTGACTTGAGCATGTTGGGGAGACATATTGAGTCAACACCTGGACAGATGCAGTCAACCCCCATGACACACTCATATTTTTGTGTATTTTGGGTTGTTCATAGACCTGCACCCATCCTCTTATCTCATTTGGAAGACAGCTTAGATTCTCAACTCAAGTAAGTAATTCTTTTTTTCATTTATTTATTGAATCACTTTTTTTTAATTTCTTTTCAATCTTCACTTTAACCAGGATGATTTATCCCAACCTCAAAGAAAACAAAGTAGAAAATCCAATCCATATAGCAGGCATATCTGATGCTGTTGGTGTTTTGGAGCTCCAGGAGAAGCTATAATCACATGTGCAGGCCATGCAAGAAATCCACAAGAAGATGTCAAAAAAAATCTGCCTCAACAGCCCTCAATAATCTTGCTAAAAACACCAAAAAAGTACCTCTAAAAGCCAATCAAGGAGTCAATGTCAACCCCACCAACCCATCAGTGGCAAAATCAAAAAATTAATATAGAAAGAAATATTTGAAAACAGCAAGAAACAAGTTGAAGTTGCCAAAATATTTGGAATATCAGACCGACAAGTCCAACACATCATCAGTTATTCTTGGAGCAACTCCTCTGCTTCAACCAACCAACACAGAGCCAAATCAAAGCTGACCAACAATGTGGTCACATCAATTTTGTTTTTTCTCAAGGACAACCCCAGCACCACCCTCAAGAAACTCACCAAGCATGTCAAGGACAAACATGAAATACAGGTTTTGCTAGGAGCAATCCAGAAAATGCCCAAGACTATTCAATTTAGAAGACTGTCACCCCCATTCCATGCAAGATGAATGAGGCCAATTTCCTCCAACAAAGACACAATTATTGTTGAGGTACAAGTTAGTGTGCTACCATGATGTATCACCTCAGTTGAACCATGACCACTACTGACCAACAATCATTGCCACCACAAGTGTATGCAGTCTAATTGGTTAAGGCAGCACTCTAGTATGTGTCTCAGAATTGCTGAGGTTGTGTGTTTGAGTCCCACCAGATACATCTTCATTTTTTCAGTCTCTACAGTTTATGAGCCCAGCACCACTGCATGATCTCTAGAGTATTATGTGGTCTTGGTTATGATAAACCCCTATTGAAGCATGGGGGGCTGCTGGAGTGTGATTCTGCTTCTCCAGGCATTATCATAACTGCTGGTTTCTATTACATTATCACCTGTCAATTACAGGCTTTCACCCTCCAAATGGGTATTTC
>LAVV01009135.1:6943-19784 GCA_001263375.1 Puccinia sorghi
GCCATGCTGTAAGGGGGTAACCTGGGGTAATTTGGGCTTCTGATCCTGATTCTGGGGTCCTTTGAGTGGTTTTCTGAGTCCTTGAGGATTTGCTGCTATAATGTAGGTGAAAAACAGGATTACCACAGCGGGAACTGATATGGAAGGTGGCTAAAGTCATATCTTAATTGCCACGTCAGTGCGGTGGAAGATAACCCCGCGGTACTCCCGGAATGTAGTTTGGACACCCGTACAACACCCCCCCTCAAACTCCACATCAAATAAAAGACAAGAAAAAATAGGAAAAATAAGATAGAACAAAATAAAAATAAAAAATAAAATGAAAATAAAACAAATAAATGAATATCAGCTTATAAAGAGAAATAGAAGGTCTTCTTTTTTTTTGTGTTTATTTTTTGAAGGTAGAAAATAGTTCTGATTCAATAAAAAGAGAATGAAGAGACAACAAGATGAAATGAAGAAACAAGACAAGATGAAGAATAATTGAGGCATATCAGGATACATTGAGATTGGAATCAGGCTTTGGGCCAAACGGGGAATCGATGAGATAATGATGTTGTTGCGCGCCAAGTGGTTTGGTCAAGAAATCCGCAATTTTTTCCTTGGTGGAAACCCAATTCAAATCAATGTTGTGAGCTCTCACAGAATCATTGAGAAAAAAGAAATTCCATTCAATGCTTCACAGATTGCTTTTTGATCCATTATCGGATGCTGCCAACACGGCCGCACGGTTATCGCAGAAAATACGAAATTTGAAATAAGGGAAGATTGATTGGACTATGAGAAGCAGGAAAAGGGTGAAGTCCACAGCGTTTCCAAGGGCGATGAATTCTGCACCACACGTGGATTTAGCAATGATTTTTTGACGGTGAGAACCCCAAGCGATTGGGCATCCAAAGCACTTGGTGATGAACCCAGAGGTGGAGCGTTGGAATTCTCCTCCCCAACTTGCATCGGACCATGTAGTGAGTTGTGAATTATCAGGACACAAGTGTAGCTTCTTGTTCTTTGTTGTGCGGATGTACCAAATTAAGGGGTGCAGGGCTGTCCAGTGAGATTGGTTGAGATTAGAGCTGTAGCAAGCAAGATAATTGACGGAATGCGAAATGTCCGGGCGTGTTCCCAGCACGAGAGAATTCAGGGATCCAATATAAGACTGGAATAATGTGGCGTTATCAGGCAGGTCAGTTGAAGTGAAAAGACTAGTGTCTGCGAGTGGCGTGTAAGTGGTGATGTGATGTTGGCTGAAGTCGCATTCATGCTTCAATAAAAGCTGATCAAGGAGAAGATGATGAGATAGTGAGATTTACGTTGGATTCCATTCCAGTTTGATGCCGACTATTTTGTTTGGGCTATCCAGCCATTTCAGGTGGAGAGATTTTTTGAGATTTTGGCGCAGAATTTTGAGGTGTTCATCAGAATTTGAGAATATGACGCCGTCATCAACGTGTAACCAAATTATAACAATGTGAGATCCTTTCTGGAGTTTGTAAACACATTCCTTGACTTCGTCACAACTGAATCCCCACTCATCTAAGAGAGATTTGAAATATTTCCACCAACATCTGCTCGCCTGTTGAGTTCCATATAAGGCCTTTTTTACCTTCAGGACTTTCCCAGCCAAATGAGGAAATAGTTCGACTGGTGGATTGACATAAATAATTTTGTTGATTGGACTGTGGACAAAAGCACCTGTTACATCGAAAGTGTTGATAGACCAATTAAACTTTACTGACAATGACAGGAGTAAACGGAGTGTTGATAACAAGGCGGTTGGCGCAAACGTTGATTTGACATCAATTCCCAGGTGTTGTTTGAATCCTCGAACTACAAAGTGTGCTTTAAATTTTTCAATGGACCCTTCGGAATCTTGTTTAATGTTGAAAACAAACCTTGTCCCAATCCAATGGATGTTACCCTTCTCTTTGATATCCCAGGTACCTATTTTCTCAAGCTGACCCCATTCAGTGAGACAAGCTTGTCGCCATTTAGATGACAGGGTGGATTTGAGGGCTTGTTTGAGATTGGACGGAATAGCGATGTCCGAGCTGTAACCAATTTCTTCTAATATTGAGTCTTGTGTGTTGCATATCTCCTCAGTTGGAACTTTTCCTAAGTGTAAGGCGGCGTGAATATGAGGTTCGTGATGTTGGTTTAACAAGGGTCGATCATTAGGATCCAAAAACGTCATGCAGTCCAATGCTACAAATCGGTTAGACTTTTGATTCCAGAAAATCCACCCGCGTCCGTCTTCCTGATAGCCAACGAGGACACCAATCCAAGCTCGGTCATCCAACTTCTTTCGGGTATCTTTGGGGATGTGTATGGCAGCCTTGACTCCAAATGGATATAACTGTTGTGAAAGTGGGTCACTGTCAGACCAGATTTTCAGCGGGGTGAGGGATTTGGTGCAAGTGATAGGAATGCAATTAGAGACCCATGTAGCACAGCGGTAGGCAAAAGACCACATGTTTTGCGGTAGGCCAGAGTGATGTAACATTGTTCGTGCCATATCGCCAAGCATACGGTTTAGGTGTTCTGCTTCACCATCCTGTTCAGGCGTATAAGGAGATGAGAAAATAAGGTGAGTGCCGACTGATTTGGCAAACGAGGCGAGTTTGGCGCAAGTATATTCTTTAGCATTGTCTGATCTTATGAAGGATGGCAGTTTCCCAAAATGAACTTGAATCTTCTTAATGAGTTCAATAAGCTTGCCCCCACTCCCATGGCCATGTGCGTCTGATACCGGTAATCTTGGTGCTTCCCGGCGCCCGTACCCGAGCCCAGTTTGGGCATCGCAGCTTTGCCCGTTGACCGTACGGTACAGCCCGGGGATACCCGTCGCTCCCGGGTACGCAACGCTACCTGTGTACTAGTGTCACAACCGTAGGTTGTGCCAAAAACAATTTTGATGGGGAGGTAGTTTGAGACTTCCCAAACTTAAACTTTCCTGTGACATTTTCATCGTTATCACCAACCTTAACCTACTTACTGCGCCGCAATCTTGTAACTAGTTTATGAACCTGTCACGGCCGGTACTCGGCTTCTTCTCTCATCGAGTTGAAGTCCGATACCGCACGTGCCAAGCTAATCCGCGACGCGTCTCTTACCGTCAGAGCGCTACCTGAGTCTTTATACCTAGCACCCCACTAACTCCCAAGCGAGTTCCCGAGGCGAGCATGTAGCACTCCGGCTAGCGCCCCCGGTGGCTTGTGAATTCGGGGCCGACGTGGCAGCTAATATGGGCAAGCACCCGGGTTTAGCTCCCCCGGTGGAGGGGCTCTAGAGCTTAAATTTGGTGGTGGGAGCCTGATTGCGAATGATTTTCACTACCAAACAAAGTTTAGGATTTGGAAGCATGGGGTCCAGATTTGGGATTCTCGGTGACGGGAAGACCTCGGTTAACTCACACTGAAGACCACAAGAAGGATGGGTCAGCTCAAGAAACCACAAATTACAATTTAGTGTGCAGTCAGAGCGTCGACCGAGCCACAAATGAACACAGTGAGCCATCCGCGGAAAAAGGTCTGTTCCGATTCGCTGACTGTTGCTCCCCCCAGAAAACCCCCGATTGAATTTTCGATCACCAAAAACGGGCTTCTCAAAAAAGGAAATCGATATCGAATCATGTCCAATTGCTCATCGGACGAGAAGGTGGAATCTAAACCACCCATGCACATCGACACCTTACCGGACCTTGCGGAGGATGATAATCAACTCATCAAGATCGGCATTGCTGCCATGGATCGTAAGGCGAGATCAAAACCAATGCGCAACATCCTCTCCAGACTCGTCGCCACCAATAAATTCGAATGTATCATATTTGGCGATAAAGTCATTTTGGATGAAGGTATGGTTTCCCCCTTACACACCGTGTCTCTAGCTGTATCTACCCATGAGGTGTTTCTTTTTTCTTTCTGTTTTTTTTTCGCCCTCGGGTTTAAATCAGATGTCGAAAATTGGCCCGTTTGCGATTTCTTAATTAGCTTCTTCTCCACTGGCTTTCCCATGGATAAGGCCATACGATATGTCAACCTGCGCAACCCGATTCCCATAAATGATCTTCCCCTGCAAAAGGTGCATCTTGTTCCGCGCACTACTTTTCTTTTCCTTCTTTTTTTTAAAAAAAAATGCTGAAACCTACCAACAAAAAATTACATTTGCGTGCTGTCCCTTTAGCTTTTCTGGGACCGTAGGCTGGTGCTGGCAGTTCTAGATAAAATTGGCGTACCGACGCCCAGGAGATGTGAACTGAACAGAGATGGGGGGCCAAAAGTAGATAAAGAAGTGGCTAAAGAGATCGAACGGCGGTTTGGATTAAAGCTCAATACTCCTCGTCCGACACCCAAATCATTCCAAGTCCAAAATGATACTGCCTTACTCATCGATGGGGTCAGAATGGAGAAACCGTTTGTTGAGAAACCCGTCAGTGGTGAAGACCACAACATCCACATTTATTTTGGCGGCGGGAATGGAGGCCGCAAATTATTTCGCAAGGTATGGAAACTCACCCTCAAACCCGCTCTTGCCCTCTAGTTTTGAATCACTTGTATTCAATTCCTTAACTTCTCTCGACACGTTCATTCAGATTGCCAACCAGTCTTCAATTCTTGACCCTGAGCTATCAGATCCACGCACAGAAGGATCATTCATTTACGAACAATTTATGAAGACAGACAATTACGAGGACATCAAAATCTACACCTTGGGCCCAGACATTGTGCATGCAGAGACGCGAAAGTCACCGGTGGTGGATGGGATCGTTAAAAGAAATCTGGACGGAAAGGAGATTCGATATGTCGTCGAGCTGACGCCCGAGGAACGAGAAATCGCGCGAAAGATCAGCACTGCGTTTAGTCAAAATGTCTGCGGCTTTGATATCTTGCGCGTCAAAGGGAAGAGCTACGTCATCGATGTGAATGGATGGAGCTTTGTCAAGGGAAACGACAGTTATTAGTTGCGCGTTTCCATACTCCCTGCTCATCAGAAACAACGTATCCTTTGATCGCGTGACTGATGGGCCCTTGCGTTTTTTTACACTTTTTTTTTGGCACATTGCAGTGATAAATGTGCCGACACATTAGCCAAGTACTGCTTGAACGCATTGCCTTCGTTAACGACTCCATCTCCGAAGCCGGGGCAAAATGTAAAACGGAAACCAACGGTTTCGTCATGGAAACTCAAAGCCATGATTTGTGTTTTTAGACATGCCGATCGAACTCCCAAAAGTATGATAGTCATGTCTTATTCCTCGCCCATTCTTCTACACTCGCCTCAGAGATAAACCTAGCCTTCTTGGATACCACCTTAACTAGATTCACATTCAAAATCTGCAGCTGGCCTTCTACCGTAGGGTGAGAGGCTGCACCAGTCTTCAAAATATATTCATGATGGCGGATTAACGACGACCATTACTCCATTGTTTTTATCCCTCTCCTCACCCAGATTGTTACTTGTCCCAGTGTGGATTTCGCTGATGCAAACCCTCCATGTTTTCTTTCGTCCCAGATAAGCTCAAGTTCAACTTTGTTGTAGATGAGCCTGGTTCTCGACCATTTATCAAACTTCTACAGGGGAGGAAAGGTTAGTTGGCAGGTTTGCCGCAAACCTGGTCGGACTCCGCGGTCTCAACAGGAACTGAGAATCCAAATCTGTTGATCTAGATGAGATCATTCTTCGCACGAGTGAGCATTTGCAACTGATTGCCAGTGCAACGGACGAAGCGATCTCGATCTCCAATTCGGATCACAACAAGCTAGGACGGCTCAAGTCGATTCTTTCTTCCAAAATGGGCAAGCAGGGACTCAAAGCCCAATTGAAACCTAGCTTCAAAACCGAGGACGACTCCTTGGAGAAGATCACCATCGTCATTAAGTGGGGCGGTGAGTTCACCCATGCCGCTCGATATCAATCTCGCGACATCGCGGAAAATTTTGCCAAGGACTTGAGAGTCATGAGCAAGTTGAGTCCATCAATTGTTTCAAAAGTCGGTCGATAATGGCCCTTAAACGCTATCCTCTCTACTGGTCCTTCTCTTACTTTGCTCAAAATAGGACGATGTTAGATGACGTGACGATATTCACTTCCTCTGAGTAAGCCTCGCCCTTTACGAGTGTGGCCTTGAGGTTTTGCTGAGAAAGTCTTTTAATTATTGTTGAAAATGTAGAGGGAGGGTCGTTGCAACTGCTGAGATTTTTAGCGCGTAAGTAGTTTAAGTCATATTTATATTGCATGTGAATTTGGTAAAAACTTATTTGAGCTGAGATGGTCTGATTTTAACCCAAAGTGGTCTACGAGAGGCTTGCAAGGCACATAGCAAAACAGAACCCAAGACGATCCCCCTCGTCATTCGCAAAGATCTTCTGGATGACTCTAATGCTGCCAAGGAGCCTGTACGCCATGCCATGATTTTCACTAGCTCAAGATGGGCTGACTTGGAACTTTGGGGGATTAGATGGATCGGGTCAAGAAACGATTGAAAGTCCTCTTGAGACACAATCAGGGGGTAGAGGTTGACTGGCCTATTGTCGATAAGGAGCCTTTCGATGTGAGTCCTTGTCCGATAGAATAATCGAAATGGCGAAGGCGGTTTTAGGGCATGTGATTCTGAGCCTTTTTTTTTTTCTCCTCTGGTGAGGTAGGTCGTCCAAGAGGTGATCTCCATTCTCAAGGAACAGCGCGATGTGATGTACCTGAACTGGGAAACCATCGATCTGGAGCAGATTCAATCACGTTGGTAAGTTCTGGAAATCGAGTATCTTTAGCAATGACAGCATTACCGCTATTCAACCAGCTCTTCTATCCCACCACACGCGGTTGGATTTATGAAGGTGCTGCGGTGAATGTCCGATTTTGTTCAGGGAGCGCTGGGATAAGCTGTTCAGCGATTGGTGCGATGGAGCCCTCGATCCTTCTAGAGTATGCGAATTGTACGATTCCTTGAAGTACGACTCCTTACACAAGTAAGGCTTCCATCCGTAGAATTGATGCAGTGAAGTAGAGCTTCCAACGCCCAAGTTGCAATGCTTTGTGACACAGTCGGACGTTCTTGGAAACGATTTTTTCAAATTCTTCGACGTGGGCGTCCCCCGCATGCAGTGATGGTTCGCCCCCACTGGTGATGCCTGGTTCAGCGCCATCGTTGTTGTCTTCGAACTCGTCATTCTCATCTCACCAACATTTCAACCCGATCAGTTTGATTCGAAGCGGCGAAACCTCGCCATCCTCTATTCCCGCTTCTATGGTCTCACTTGGTCATCATCACCACCGGCAAAATTCGCACAAGTACCCTACCCCTCAAAGTGCGGATGGAACGGCCAAAGAAGACGATGCTGGGTGGTCTGAGACTGAAAGTCTACAGCGCCTAAGGAAGCTCTACAAATATGCAAAGCTGTTGTTTGATCTCAGTGAGTGGTTTGTTATTATTCTTACTTTCGTTGATCTAACGTTTCTTTTATTTTCAGTTGCGCCACAGGAGTATGGAATTGATCCGAGTGAAAAACGTGAAATCGCCTTGTTGACATCATTGCCTCTCTTGCACAAAGTCTTGAGTGATCTCAATGCTGCTAAGGAAAGCCAAGGTGGTCTCGCTCGATTTTATTTCACTAAAGAGTCGCACATGTAAGTTTTCTCTTTTTATTTTTCTCGTCGCCCTCACACCTCCACCGCCCGGATTAATTCTCTACTGCCTTCTGGAAAATGGTTATTTATCCCACAGGCACACCTTGGTGAATCTGATCAAGTTATCCAAATTAAAGCTAGCACATCGAGACGTGATGGAATTGGATTATATGGTAAATCCATGCATCAGGAATCAAAACGTCAATGAATGGCTTGTTGACGCAGAAGTAATGACCTGCTTTGACTTTGATTGCACAAGTCGTACCTAAGTTTTGAAGTGTATGAGAGGATCTCCGAAGTAGGGAAGAGCGAACATTCGGTCAGGATTTCGTTGTCGGAAGGCGCCCATGGAATCCCACTGGACACGAGTCTCGATGCCAAGCACGCTCTGCAAGTGATTCCACGAAGGTGAGTGGTGTGCTACTATTCTTCAATAGAAAATACCATCTCATTCAGCGCTGATATTTTGATTCTTCTGCACTTTTTTCCCGGTAGACAACTGATCCCCCACAAGGACCTCGATGAAGTGATCGAAAGCTTGCAAGACTGGGGCGAGAATCTCTGGGAGTTGAAGAAAAGCACCACCCCTCATGATGGCTTCTTACCTCTCGAAGGGGAAGACGTCTTCTCCAAGGAAACCACTGTGCAGGTCGGCCTCTCTTTGTGACCTGACCAGGGCAGCCCACTATCGACGACCATTTCAACCAAGGCATGGACACGGCAGGAAATGTCTTCAGTATAATACAAAAATGATCTATTCTGGTACCGACTTTCCGAAGTCTAATAAATCTACTAATAATATCAATCTGCATCCCTCAAAGAACCATCCCTTTAATCCACTGAGCAATCTCCATCGAGGTGTATGTAGAAATAGTGCACCTACTTCGGCACTGGAGCATATCGCAACATTTCTGTTTTTGCTTCTATGTATAATAGTTTCACAAACCCTCTCACTCCCTGTGAGGTTTGCTCAATTGATTCCTGGTGTCGATTCCTCCCTCGCAATCATGGACATATGGCCGAGTGGTCTAAGGCGCTAGCTTCAGGTTGTTCAACTAGATTCGCTAGTCTTCGGGCGTGGGTTCGAATCCCACTGTGTTCACATTTTGTCTGTCCCCCCCTTGACTGTCTCCTTTTCATTTGTTGGAAATGGTCACCATTTACAGCCGGTAGGGATTGCTGGATGAAGGACTGGAAAGAGGGCAGAGTTTTTGGGAAGGCTACAGAAGAAAAGGAAACCATGGGATAAAACAAACAGCAGGACAGGTGCAGGCACTGCAAAAAGAAATTGCTTAACTGCCTGTAGTTGACATGCAGAAACTCCCTAGAAACTTCGGTTCTTACTCCAACCTTTCTCCAAGAGTGATTCAACCAAGCTTTGATACAGTATGCACAGTGACTACGCCAAAACATCATCTACACATGCACACAGGTGGAGTTTGGATGACAGCTTGACTAGAGCATGCTGCATGTCAACTGCAGGCAGTTGAGTGAGTTTTTTTTTTGCAGTGGGGGACACACATGAAAAACAATTCCTGCAAAGCTCTGCATGATCTGGCTCATTTGGCTAAAAATGTTGTTGATAACTGGACCAATGGTGGGCTGGAAGAGGAACATGGCAAGGAGAATGTTCAGTAAGTATGGCTCTGAGGGAGAGATGTATCAGCCAAAGAGAGGCTTACCAGTCCCATACAGCCACATGCGTTAATGATGGTATTGAGGGAAGGTTGCAGGTGGGAGACGAGCCGATTGATGTAGCTTGAGTTGCAATGCAGCATTGAACCGCTGCCAATGGCACCTTGCATCCAACCCAACAGGAAAAGGACCAGCTGGAGTGCCTGCACCACCTGGCTTGATTGCTGGTGTGAGTACGCACTGCTCAATTGGCTCAAGGATGTGCCCCATGGGGTCGCTAACCATCTTTCCTATTATTATCTCTAGTTGTAGTGCTGCAATCAAGTTAAGACCTCAAATCATTACAATAGGTCCCTCCCTGCGGTCGACGGGGGCACAAAGCTCAATATTATGATCGGCTTTTTGTTGAGCGGTTTCTGAGTGTAATGATTGAAGGTGTTGAAGGGAGTGTGGGTTAGTGCAAGCTATTTTCCGGGCTGAATGGAGTGAGTGAGATGGGGGAAGGCTGTACCGCCCAAGCTGTAATATAGGGCGCTTCAGAGAACAGTAGTCGCAGAGAGTGTAACTGGGTGCTTGCTACCCACCATCTGGATGGAGGTCTAGAGCAGCGCGCTGGTCAGAAGAACTCTCCCGAAAAGGATAGCACCGGACGGCTTCTTGGGCAGTTAGAGACTCGCAGTCACGCCCACCAATGTCGCCCCACGGAAACATCCCAGCAACCAAAGGTTCCAAGAAAGTCGCCCGTTGCCGAAGCTTTTCCAGGTAAACTTATCCTGGCGAGGGTCCCTTTGCGAAGATGAATCCAAATTAGGATATCCACCAACTTGTGGTCATGGTGCACACTTCAACCGCCGTGGTGTTATGTGTTTGCCAGTTGTTGTTTTCTCTTTCGATGTAAATTGTTATTGACACAGGACATCAAAATTAAATACGGCTGAAAAATGCGATATGGGGACTGTCTAACGTGAAACAACGTGCAGAATAAAATTTAAAGAGAGTCTACGGATGTTAAGCCTAGATCTTGACAGAATGCAGCAGTCGCAGTCGCTGTTTGAGCTTGCGAAACAGGCTTGAACCACTTTTGAATGCTAGGTGGCTCATCACTCCTGATCAAGGTATCCACACATGTCAATCGAATATATAAAAAGGTGAGCATCTCTTCGTTTGAGGGTCCACGGTAATCTCCAAATGAATGACTTGCCAATTAAATGCAGGACCACGCTCCGCCAGCAGCGTTTTAATCGTCCCCCAACTGAATCTAACCAGCTGACCAAACCCAAAAATCGTATTAAAGTTTTCGCTGAGCCACTTAACTGTGTTGGGGTCTGCACAAAAACATGGGTAAATGATTTATCTCTGCAGTTTGTCTTGCCGATAATCCCATTAGAGTGATGATGGGGTGTTGAGAAAATTCACCAGAAGGATAGCCAGATCCTAAGGATTTTGTAGCGTCTTCATCTTCACTGAACTTCCTTTTATGAGGATGAGTTGACTCAGGGTGAATCCAATGAGAAACAATCGCATCGCGGGTCACCTTAGCCACCACACTGGCAGCTCCCACAATTGGGTAAATGGAATCTGCCTTAGAGCAGACAGTAAACTTGATGCCGGGAAAAGCGTGTTCGAGCTTCATTTGATGGGTTTTTGGGGGGCCGAGTGTGTCAACATAAATGTGCTGGAGATTGTATCGACGGTCAAGCGCATGCTGAATGATTTCACAAGTCGCATCGAATGCTTGGGCATTTCTTGTGAGGCGAAACGAGAAGCATAGTGCGATCAGTCCCCCATCATTTCTTGTTGAAGTGACGATCGTGCGCATGCGCGTACAGGTTGTAAGGTGTGCGTCGGTTCATGCCCTGGCTGATATCGGCTGGTGTCAAAACTTTCACATTCCATTCGACCCTTTGATTGAGGGGCTGATCGATAGGTGGATGGACGATCATCTCCAGTAGCTCCTCCCTTCGCTTATGGGTCAGAGTCTTCGAATCGGCAAAGCCCAAATCGACAAGCTTATCTTGCGCGAACGCCTGGGTGCAAAATGCCGCGCCGTACACCATAGGACCTGTGAATCATCAAGTCAGTGGTGGTTATCAGTCGGAAACCCTTCAATGTGATGAGCACTCACCCAAAACAGGTCCTCTCCCGGCCTCATCGATTCCCATAATCCAGTCATCACGTTTCAGTTTTTCCTCCTCATCGGTAATATGCACACGGTCACTGGTGGAGTATAAGTAGGAGGATAGAAGTGGCTCGGAGGTTCCGACGGATGGTGGAGGGTGAGCGCCAGTCCCGACGGGTTGTGTGTTCTTGTTTGTCATTACCAGGAAATTCTTTAAGGTGAAACCTCCAACGCGCCGTGGACCTATTCAGCGGGCCCGCCGCATCTCGCGCACCGATAAACATATCACGCTCTCGCAGCAGTCCACACCGCGGAGCCGACAGAATGCGCGGGATGTTCCATTGAAACAACCCATCCAAAGACTCTCGATGCTAATGGCGACCTCCAGGTTTTGCAGTGGCCAAACCCGGTCTGTAAAGAATCAGTCGAGATTTCAGGGTTTCGGGGTTTTTCAGGGGAGCAGGGTAACAACAGGGCTCACGATTATCAAAGGTGAAGTGGAGAAATGAAAATATATTTTCTGAATTTTGAGAATGTTAACAAAATACATCCCACAGAGAGCGGGAACTCAGGAAATACAAGCTGATATTTATAGTCTACTGCAGGCGCGAGGGACGTGTACGCAACGTGAATATGTACTTAGATTTAAACAAACTGAAACCATATTTTGTAGAATTTGATAAAAGATTGAAAGAAAATCGGGAATTTGAAGTTGATTTTGTAGAGTTTATAGTCACTATGCAATGTTGTGTTTTCTTTTTCATTTTCTATTTTATGTCATCATTTCTTATTTTCTTATTGTATATTTTCACACGTCATGCGCCGCAGCCATTGTTATAAAATCATGTACCGCGGCAGCCAAATCTTCCCTCATCAATCTATTGGGAATCAATTCGGCTCGTCGCGGCAAAATATTTATCAATATTTTTCTTTATAGGTCTGTCTCATTATGTTTCTCTACCTCTTTATTCTTTTCCTTTATTTTCCATTTCCTTATCTATCATATCATTAAATTTCATCATCAATCTATTGGGAATCAATTCGGCTCGTCGCGGCAAAATATAATATTTTTCTTTATATTCATGAGTGATGCTCTAACCATTCACCATGGTGAGGTTTCCCCGCGCAACTGTGGCGTGTAGTTTTCCCCGGGGGTCGCGCAGCCTGCCAAATTCACCCCCGGAACCACAGGTGTGGTTTCATTTTCAAGTGCATTTTTATCCAAATAGTTGTTCTCGCTCCAATATAGGTACATATTTCTCATCACCAAGACTCTTATCACGCCTGTAGGTAATGAGAGTGTTAGAGTTGTTTGTCTTGATTATCCAATAATCAACCTCACAACGTCATCATTCCTTGCGCTCATTCCTCATCACTCTCCTGTGTCAGAGATTTGACCCACCAAGTACCTTTTACTCCACTAAATCTCTGGCTTGAACGGCACAGTCCTACAGTATTTGGATGTAA
>LAVV01009146.1:6899-19726 GCA_001263375.1 Puccinia sorghi
CAGCTTACATTATTAGTAGTTTAGTTGTCTATTTCCCCTCCAAGCTCTACTCCCCTTAGAGTAGTTCCACATTGGAACAGCAAGTTTGTACAGTCAAGCTGAATTGCTATCTTTTATTTCTAGTTGAAATCCATTGATTTTCTTTTAATTTTGTCTGTTCACATGGAAGAATAAGAACAAAAAAACTGGGAAGAGTAACAATTGGTGAGAGTACAAAAAAAAAGGTCAAAGAATGTGAGGTGAGAAATCATAGAGTTTGTGTCATAGAGAAAAGAGAGAAGACGTGGACATGCAACACTAGATACAATCTAGCTCAAAGAAGGATCACTGGGATCCTCCTCTTCATCATCATCAGAAAAAAAATCTGTCTTCATTGCTGGAAGGGAACCTGTCAAGAGACCAAAGAGGATGCAGGGTTCTTGGTCTCATATTTCACTGAATCTTCTTTATCTTTTTTTTCTCTTTCATTTGATTTGTTCTCAAATTTTCTCAATGATAACTTGCTTCTGGAGTTTCAATAATTCACAAGAAATGTCATCAGGTTAGTCGTCTGGGTTTCTCCACATGATTTCCATGTTTACTGGAGTGACCTTGTCTCTAGCTCAATTTTGTTGTATTTCGTTTGTTTTCTTTAGTGCAATTGTTTGGTCACAGTAATCACTTCATTGCTTGGCCATAACCTTAATTTTTTTTAGTGTTGAAAGGTTCTTGTTTCATCATTCTTTTTGTAGAATAAACACCAGGGGGTTGCTTCCATGTACTTTGTTATTGGATAGCTTTGATATTCAGAGTTGAATTGGGAGGCACTTCATTTACAGCTTGAGCTAAAGGAGGGGGGACTGAAGATGGACCATTGGGAGCAATTTTTGTGTGGCTTTGAGACATGACTCTTCATTTAGGATAGCTTTGCAGAATCATCCAGGCCTGTTAATAGATGAAATTTTTGCCCTCTTTATTTTAAAACAACTTCTTGGAATTGGGGAGGAGATTGGTTAAAATTGAGCCTGATGGTCCATTTGATTCCAAACTGTGATAGAGGCCAGAGAACCTTAAAGTTGCCTTTTGGATGTGCCCCACATGCATTGATAATAAAACGTATAAATAATAGAAAACAGATTAGTTCGATAAGGTGATCACCTGTGCATCACACTTGTTGCCTCTCCCTCAATGCCCGTGTAATATTTGTTTTACACTTGTCTCCAAAATTTGTCTTTTCTTTGGCCCTTCAATTGTAGGGCATCCTTAGATATCTTCAGCCAGCTTTTTTCAAGCTGTTAGTCATCCTGTGATAGCCAATTGGCTCTTTGTTGGGGTGGAATTGGGTTACAGTGGCTTGGAGATTTTGGGTGGTGGGTGGATATAGCTTTGCGTAGCTAGTTTGACTGTAGCCATAAAGTTAGCTTTGCAGCTAACCCTTGCTAAATATAGCAAGTTTTGGGCAGGATTCTAGCTTTGTTCAAATTTGGACTGGCTTAGCTTGGACCAGTGGGCTTTAATTCTGCGGCTCAATTCCTTAGCTCGCATGGAAATAGCCACCAGTAAAGATGCTCTCATTGTGAGGAATGGGTACCTAATTCCATTAGAAGTGATCACACCACCTATTATATTCACTCAAGCCACATATAGCTTAGGTATTGTAACCAACCTTCCAATCATGAAAGAACACAAATTTAGATCCATTGAGACATCCAATAATTATATGTATTATCACCATGCAATAAATTCTATTATCATGAAAATTTTTACTAAGCATCTCCATTCTTAAACTAAATGGAGTAAGCAACTTTTTCATAAGATGTGAATGCCACAGATCAGGAACTTACCTTGCAATCCTGGCCAATCTCATTGCTGTTGGACACAAGTCAAAATCATGAGGAAAAAATGTGAAGCTCACTCCTAGACCTAAACAGATCATACCTCACTGTGGATGAGAGACAAGATAATCTCAAAAGCAATAGAAATCTTTTCAGGTAATAAAATGTGGTCTGGCCTCTCAGGAGTTCTGGTATGCATTCATGATAAGAGGGGAGGATTTTTTTCTTGATTTAATTAATATGTTAAAACAACTTCTGAAATAATTAAATGCATACTTCAGGTTCACTTATTTTGCATTGAAGTATTTGAATATTGTCAGCATGAGAGAATTTCCAGAGTATCCCCAAGCCTTTTTGTGTGTAATTATAGTATTTTATATCCTTTAATATGGAGAAATCCTTGAACATTATTCCAGAAATGGATTTATCATGCAAAATTACCTGGGGTTACCCTCAGGGTCTCCCCAAATTCATACTTGTTATGGAAATTTTTTAGCACTCAAGGTACCATAAGAATTATTAAGGCCCTGTTTGGGGGAAGTGATTGATATGCAGTAAAAAAAACAGACTAAGGGGAATTTGGTTGGTTGAGGTGCAAAGGAATAAGTTTGAGGTTGGATAAGGGTCTTATTTTGAGGTGTCTCAAAGGTAGTTGGCTGGTCAGACATAAAATTTGGAATGAATAACTCACTAGGGAAATGGCTATTGGCTCAAGGATAAGGTGCAAGAACATACAATATTAATTAAATGAAGAAAAGAGGAAAGATAGGAAACTCACAAAATACAAGAGCTTGACATATGAGAGAAAGAAAGAGTGCATGTGAAAAAGAAAACATTGAGAAAAGAGAGTGGCTTGAAGAATAATGAAACAATGATGTCATGATGATAAGAGAACATGTTTTGAACAAGCTAGTGGAGCAAAGAAGATGATCCACTCAGGTCCAATGACAATTCAAACAATGGTCAATTGAGAGATTACTGCTGGTTGTGACATTGATTGTGATGAAGGATGTTATGCCAGAGTTTCAAGGGGAGGAACAGATTGATTTCTAAGCATTGACAGGGGGTTATTTCCAAGATTGCTGATTGATCAGGTTTGACTGACAAATCCAATGATGTCAAGTTATTGCTGAGGAAGGGGTGTTGGTCACTCCTTGATAAGTCTTTTTCTTTTTTAAGGTTGAGTTTTCAATGCATGAGTGCATTTGGTTCAAAACAAAAGTCAAGCTGTCATTGGTTGAATGTTGCACATCAAAGAAAGATGATTGGTTGGATGTTGTGTGCTTTTGAGGAAGCAGCTATTGACTCAAAGCTGAGCCCAAGTCAACCTGTTACAGTGATGTGATGTTATGAATTGTCAAGCACAATAAATATTACACACTTTTTCACATATTTGTGAAGTGGAAAGGTATTGGGAAGTGAGGTAAAAGTCAATCTCACAAGGAAATAGCACCCCTGAGGTGTGTCTTGGGGTTTTGGAAGGGGCTATGTCCTGTGATGACCACAAGTTATCACAACATTTTGGCCCTTTGCCAAACACCCCCATGATACAAAATATGGGCCTCAGTGAGGCCTAATTATACAAATAGGATGACTATTACATAATTTAACTGAACTCAAACAGGGCTTAACAAAGATTACATCTTTTTTTTTTCTGTTTTTGAAATAAGGAGCATAATATGAAACACAAGATGTGTGTTATGTACAGCCATTGTGGATCTCTATTTAAGTACTAGGCCAGTTCACATACACAGTTGCGTGCTTGTAATCAATTTTCTTGGCAACAAGCAAATGTTTACCCAGGGCAAACTAAGGGTTGAGCTCTTTATACACCTCGAGTTTTTTTTCTTTTTTGACAATTATAATTTATGCAAGCAAAAGCAGACAGGGTTTTATGCCATTCAGATAAAATGACCTTATGTGAACTGGCCTACTCTGTATTCTAGTCAAGTAAAAAAAAGGGGGGGGAGGTTTTCAGGAGATGGTGGACTACCCTTGAGATCCCCATATTATGTTTACAATATCTATCTACAGAATAGAATTAGTTAAAAAAACATAAAAGAGAAAAAAATAATTGTGTGTGTGTGTGTTTTGTTTTTTACTTGGGGAGAAAGAGGGTAAGAGACGACGTGATGTTGATGATAGGGAAAGAGGCATAGAAGAGAGGAAAATCATCCTTGACGCCGTCGTACCCAAAATAAATAAATAAATCATAAACACAACTGCGATCAAAATTTGGTAAATAACGAAGAGGAGAAGAAGAAGGAGCGCCAAACTGAAAAAATAAACCCAACTATATTATTTAATTGAATTCTTTTTTTATTATAAGAAAGAAAGGGATGATGATGATGGAAGCTACACCCAGGGAAACAGACGGGCACAAAAGACGAGGAGAAGAAAAAAGAAGAGGATGTGGACGACCAATCCAGTCGCAAGAGAGATACTACAGAGGGGGTTGAAGTCAGTCACGATGGACTCAAGTTCGACGAGCACCAAGTCCATGCGCGGACGATCGGCAGGGTTCTGTGCCCAGAGCTTCTCGACCAAGTTCAGCATCTCGTCGCCCCATTGTCGTCTCATCCCCGCAGTTGCCGGCCGGAGTTGTCGGTGCCCCACATCGTGGTATATCGCATGTTCATCTATTCAAGTAAGTCCCTCATCAGAAAAAAAAAAAGAATGTTTCATCATAATAAAAGGTATGAAGGATGACGACTAACTTTGGCCTTCAAAGGGGTACCGCTTGACTGGCTGATGCCATTGCAACATTTCCCACAGGACTAACCCAGCAGAGTAGACGTCCACCTTCTCGTTCTGTTTCCAAATAGACCACCAAATCAGCAAGATAGCAAAGTCATACGTGGAAGAAGTCGAGGACATACATATCGAGGATGCGCCACCCATAATTCTGGAGCTTGCCAATTGACCGTGCCCACCAAGGACTTAACCATCGAGCGTGTCGAGTTTTTAATCCTAGCCAAGCCCTACATCAATCAGACAACCCTTCAGCAAATAAAGACAAACGATCGAGATTGGCGGGTAAGGAGGCGAGGTTGAATCGAGAGAGAGAGAGAGCGCGCGCGCGGTCACTAACAAAGTCGTTCAGCTTAGCAACGCCCCTGTTGGTGATCAAAACGTTCGATGACTTCAAGTCCCGGTGGATGATTTTGGGAGAGTGGGAGTGGAGGTAATCGAGGCCCCGACAAATATCTCTAAAGATCTGACAGATCTTGAGGAAGCCGGGGGAGGGCGTCTTTCGAAGATAGTCAAAGAGATCGCCGTTGGTGCAGATTTCAGTCACGACCATGATCGGCGGGAGATGGGGCTTTTCTTCAACAACCAATTTTTTCGAGCCTATGCTGGCCGCCTTGGTCGCCGTCGTCGTCGCGCCAGAGGAGGAGGAACAATTGGAGGAGTCAGTCGGAACGGAGACCCCGATGAAGCGCACGATATTCTCGTGACGAAGGTCGCGCAGGATCCGCAGCTCCTTGAGGTCCATCTCTGTCAGATGCCCGCGAATCTCCGCAATGGCCACTGGGACCTTCTTGTAGAAGCCCCGATAAACGTCCTTGAACCCGCCTGAGCCAATCAGCTCGAGCTTCTTGAGTTGCTCCGGCTGAATCTCTTTGTCCTGTAAGTTCAAGCTCTCCAAGTCTAGTAGTTCTCCAATATCGTCCTTCTTTTGCAACGCAGTCTTGGGGCCCATGGGTGTCTTGATTGCTGTCTTCTCGGCGAACGGTTTCTGATCGGTGACCGTTGAGTCGAGTATGATCGGTCGAGAGCTCGTCCCATCAGCCGTTCGGGCTAAAGACACAACAGGTGAATTGGCCGTGGGGGTCAGTCCCTCTTCTTCGTATGCCTGTTCTTCTGAGGCCATACTTTCCGCGGGCGATTGCTGGGAGGCATCCGAGCTTGGTGATATAGCCTCGTTGGTGTCTCGCCAAGCGAGTAGATTTTGTACCAAGTTTTTCTTCGTCCCTTCGGCCTGGATTTCCCTCTCTTCGCATAGCCTGATCAAGTTATCCCGCTTAAGACGCAAGAGGCCTTTCGAAGTCGCTTGACTGAGGTCGACTAATGTCTCATCTACAAATTTTGGTCCGACATTTAAATAAATAATCAAGAATCACAGGTGCCATAAATCATGTTGAATAGGTTTACCTTCATCATATTCCACATCATCATCATCATCATCGCCTTCATCTTCCGAATCAATCTGAATGGGCTCATGGTCATCTTCAGCGATGTCGAAGGCGTCGTCTTCTGAGTTGTTATCTTCCGACTGTGCGCTGCAGATATCAACATCACTTTCTGTGCCGATCTGGGAAGCTACCTCATCTTCCAGATCTCCCATTTCAGGCTGATCCTCACTGTCATCTTCGAGAGTTGCTTCGTCGTCGTCGTGGGAGGAGGAGGAAGTAGCACCATTTTCATGCTCATGGCTTGGGTGATTGCCATTGGGCCGATCGCCTATCATCTTCTTCAACGGGATCACCTTCCCGTTTCTCAGCTTCCGAGTACTTCTTGTTGGGGTCACCACATCAAATCTTGGTGATCGGAGATTGGGAGTATTGGCTCCACGGGTGCTCCGGGATTTGGAAGAGACCGAGGCACGTGTAACCGAGCGATGGTTTGAAGAGCGACGAGTCCGGAATGCTATGGGGGTAGGCCCACCGGAGCGGCGTCCAATGAACTTGACAGCCTTGCCACGATTAGAAAGTCGCCGAGGCGTGCGAGTGACTGGGGGTTCTTCGACGAGCTGCTCAGAGTTAAGGCTGCTACTCCAGCTGCTACTGCTACTGTAGATGTTGGATTGAGTGGTCGCTTGGGTCGCACTACGGGTTTTACGAGTTATCCCTGGGGCTGGGGCAGCCTCGAAAGTCGACTTGCGCTGTTGCGAACGCGAACATGCCATGGTTCCATTTTGACGTACTCCTCTGCTAGTGTCCATCTGCTTAAGGTCGAGAGAGCTCTTGGCTCGTGTCTGTAATCGCGTCACTGGCCAAGGTTGGGTGATTGATGAGTCTTGTGGACTTTCTTGCATGAGATTCGGGTTCATATTTGTAGCCGAGGATGATGGTTCGGATTGTGAAGGGAATAGAGTAGACTTCTTGCTCCGATTGGTCCGCTGAAACGTTGGTGTTGACGTGGATATAACGAGAAGGAGGATGAGGAAGCATGTCAGCAAGTGTGCATAACACAAAAGTGAAAAGGGGGAGTTAGTCTGGATGTGATCTTAATAATTCTTACGGTATGTCGAGGACTGAAAGGGATAAAGGAAAAGGTATATGGGAATGATGATAGTGACTAGTACCATGGTCAATCATGATGCTATTAATTTGAATGACATGTAGATCCAGAAGATATGGTAAAACAATGGGCTTGGGAGAAGGAGAAAGGTACTAGTACGAAAAAAAAAAAAAAAAAAAAAACCAAGTGAGACTTTATTCTTGTGGTGAGTTTCTTCCAATTCTTCACTCCTGTCATGATTTTCCCAGGCGGCCTTGATGAGTTGAATGAGTTGGTCTCTTCTTAGACGTAAGAGCTGGGGTTTTGAGGCGTGATGGATGTAGTAGGCAGCGGCTTCTGGTAGTACAAGTTGTGGATCTTGACTAGAGGATCTACTGTGATGAGAGTCGCCACTCTGGCTGAAAGGGCGAGGTGGTGGTTTGGGGGAGTGATTCGATTGGTTGATGAGGACCATGACTTGGCGGTTCGAGTTTTCCATATTTGGGATGGTGGTTGTGTTGTTGCTAGCGCTAATGGTCCTTGTGCGCTTCCGTTTCTTGTTCGTTCTGGGTTCGTTGGTGGGTAGTGTGGTACAGATTGGTCTAGATTTGATGATTTGATGGTGTGCCTTGAAAGGGAGCATGCTATCGTTTGTGTGTATGGTAGTTTTACATAGTCGATTGAGATGGGCAGGCAGTGTGACGAACTTGCGGGAGAGACATGCGTTTGGTGGGAGTGGTGATAGTACTCTGACTACGGGTCGTGCTGCCGAGTGAGTACGAGGTGGGTTCTTGATGGGCAGGCGTTTGATATTAGCACTAGTGGTGTCGTTATTAGATTGGTAAGAAGAAGAAGAAGAAGTGGATGATGATTTTGGGAGATCGTTGTTGTCGAAAGTGGTGTTGTTGATCGTTTTCCTTCTTTTTGTGCGAAACTTCATCTTTTTTCGGGAAAATAAAGAAAAATGACATAAGAAACAGTCACTGACATCCAGCCACCGGGGGGAGACGACGGGGAGGGGAGCCCCCCGGGTGGTGAGTCACACCTGGCTGAGACTTGCATCACCTCAAAATTCACAGCATAAAAAACTTAAACTCATCAAATCCATCGCAAGTTATTCCACTGATAACCAAAAAAAAAAAAAATGGAAGACTAAATACAGTTGATTATGCGCGAGAGAAACCCACCCACACACACACAAGAGACAGAAGTTCTATACGTAAAATATCTATGGAAATGAAACAAAAAGGGAAAAATGGTTGTGCTGGAAGAAAGCATTTTGTTTTAAAAGTTTGGCGGGTCAAAGACTCATTGGATTTTCTTCAAAATGAAATAAAAGAAAATCACAACTTGGATGGTCAAGTATCTGTTTATCACAACCATCTCCAAGCTTGTCTGGGTGGGTGGGCTTCAAATTCTGAACGACGAGGCTATTCAGTCTTCTCTTTCTTGGATGATTCCACTTCAACAGCTATTGTAAAAAGAGACTGGTTAATTGATCAAGCGTCATATGGAAAGAAGGAGGGAAAAAAAGACTCACAAAAGAAAGTATTGCTGATGAATTTTAGCACCTCATCCATCACAATCACTGGTAAACTAATCCAAAATACCGCCTTCCATTCAACCACATTCAAAGGTGTGATTACAAATAATTTCTAAACAAAAAAAAAAAAAGTGAACAAACAGAAAGCACATGTCAGTAGACGAATGTACACAAGAGAAGAGAAAAAAGACTGACCGCGAGCCAAGGGACGTAGAGAATCATAAAGTGCAATCCCATGCTCAACGAGATGGCACCACAGAGATACAAGTTGGTCCACAAGGGTAAAGTGAACAGGCTCTCATTCTCCGACAGCGAGTTCATCGCGTTGAACATCTCAATCAGCACCAACACTGACAACGACATCGTCGTCGCCTTCTTCTGGAACTCCGAACCAATCACATCACACCCCATCAACGCCCCATTAGTCGCGCATTCTCCAAAGTGAGTCTAAAAAAGAAAAATGCCACACCGCCCAATTCAAACATGTCGTCAGATTATCTTAACAGAGCCTTCTTCTATTACAATCATGTAATAAAGAGCTTACTAATCGATGGAATGTGATTTTTGGACCGGCTTCATAAAACATGAACCACCATGCGTAAGCCCCAACCGTAGCGCAACCTACGTACATTCCAACGACACAATAACGGAAGAACAGCCAAGCTCCGACCAGAGGCTCTTTGCTACTCCGGGGAGGTCGAGACATGATCAAGTGATCCTTAGGATTGAACCCCAGAGCGAGTGCAGGCAAAGAATCTGTCACAAGATTCCTAAACCCCCCCCCCCAAAAAAAAAACAAAAAACAACAACAATGAATGAAAAAAACTCAGCGTATTGATCTGGGTGCGTGCATTCAATGAGAGAAAAAATGATACTGACACCCATAGTAGCTGAACCGGAATCAGGGCCTCAGGCATGCCGACGAGGACGGTCAAGAAGATAGAAACCACCTCGCCAATGTTGGAGCTGATGAGGTAGCGAATGAACTGTTTAGTATTCTCATAGATCCCACGTCCCTCCTCGACCGCCTTCTCGATCGTCGCAAAGTTGTCGTCGGCGAGGACCATATCGGCAGCCAACTTGGCCACATCCGTCCCACTTCCCATCGCAATGCCGATCGAGGCTTTCTTCAAGGCAGGCGCATCATTCACACCGTCACCAGTCATAGCCACAATCAATCCTGTCGATTGCAAGAGATCCACAATTTTATGCTTATGCGAGGGCTCCACTCGAGAGAATAAGCCCGCACGTAGCACTGCCTCAAGCTTCTCATTTTCAGGTAGAGCATCAAACTCTCTTCCAGTGTAACTCAACAAGGTCAGATCCTCCGTGGCATTGAAGACACCGATCTGCCGACAAATCGTTTCGGCAGTCGATTTGTTATCACCCGTGATCACGATCACTTTGATACCCGCGGATCGACATTTGGCAATCGCCTCCTTGACTTCGGGGCGAGGCGGGTCCAACATTCCCGTGAGACCCACCAATGTCATATTCTGTTCAAACTTGACGTAATCGGCAGACGAGCTGCTTTTGTAGTGCTCCACGTTTTCATCCACATCCTCGATAACGGCAGTAGCCAGCACTCGAAGACCTTCTTCCGCATAGGCTTTGACTTTCTGCTCCACGCTCGTGCGCGTTTGAAGGTCCAAACTGACCCGTTCCCCAGTGTTACCGCCTTGACTGACGTGTGTACAACGAGCCAAAACGGATTCGGGGGCACCTTTGACGAACAAAGAAGTCCTTCCAGTTTGAGTATCCGTCACCAGTACAGACATTGACTTTCGGTCTCGGTTGAATTCTAGCACCAATTTTCGTTCGTATCTAGCTTCGATGTAATCGTTCACAGCTCTGACTCGGGATTCGGAGGCGAACTCGGATAGTTTGGCATTGAAAGCTCGATCTGACGTTTGTAGTTTTTCCACCAATACCTTCAAGGCGGCTTCAGTTGGCTCTCCGATGTTGGTATAAGTTCGGGTAGACTGTACCAAGAAGGAGTGGGTCAAGTAAAATGATTAAATTCGGGCAAGTCTTGAAGGAGAAATAAAAGGTGAGACACTGACTTCGTTTACAACGACTTGCGCTTCATTGCACAATGCACATATCCGGGCAAGCATCTCAATCGTGGGAGATTCTGCAGAAGGTTCCACCAGGCGACGACCGTTGGAATCCCTGCAGAAGGAAGCAAACGTGAGTTGGTTCAAAGAAGCGCATCGACAGTTGCCGCACAGATGCAATTTCTCACAAGACATGGCCTTCGGGTGCATAGGTTGTACCTTTGACATCGAATTCGGCGATTTGAGATCCTTCGACTACCAGGAACTGTTCCACAACGTTTACTGAGAAGATCAGGTGTGCCCATAAAATGAACAAGGTCAAAAGGCAACCATAAGGGAGCCACATACTTTTGAGACCGACATTTGGTTGGTAGTCAAAGTTCCAGTTTTATCAGAGCAGATCACATTTGTACACCCCAGAGTCTCAACACTTGGTAGAGATCGGACAATCGCATTCATCTTAGCCATCTTGGTCGTCCCCAAGGCGAGACAGAGTGTGATGACGACGGGGAGACCTTCGGGAATAGCAGCGACGGCCAAAGCGACGGCGATCTTGAAGTAGTAGATCGCCCCTTTCAGCCAGCCATGATGGTTGGGATCGTTGAAGTGGCGAATGTTGATAACCCAGACAAGGATACAGATGACGGTAATCACCTTGGCCAAGACGTCGCTGAAATCATCTACCTTTTGTTTGAGTGGGGTCTTTTGAGAGATCTGGCTGGTGATAGATTCGTGGATATCACCGATCGCGGTGCGACCGCCTGTGGCGACGACAACCGCTTGAGCTTTCCCGCTGACAATCGTAGTACCGCTAAACAAGATGTTGATCATGTCTTGCTTTACGGCGCCGGGCAGGTTGACGGTCTCAGTTGACTTGGTTACACTGTGAGATTCACCAGTAAGGACGGCTTGATCGACGGTAAAAGAGGCCGAGGAAATCGAAATGACTCGGGCATCGGCAGGAACCTTGTCACCAACAGAGACTGTGATGACATCTCCGGGCACCAAGTCTGAGGCATGAATTTTGAAGGTTTTCCCAAAGCGAGTGACGGTCGCTTCATCAGGGGCATAATCCATCAGGGCTTCGATCGCTTTTTCGGCATTAGTCTCTTGCACGACTCCGACAGTCGCATTGGCAATCAAGATCAATAAGATTACCAATGGTTCCACGAATGCGGTGGCCTTGTCTTCCGATTCTTCCAAGATGGCCAGACCGAAGGACACTATGGCAGATATCAAAAGAATTATAACTAGTTGATCCTTG
The DNA here is from genome assembly GCA_001263375.1 of Puccinia sorghi. Lineage (NCBI taxonomy): Eukaryota > Fungi > Basidiomycota > Pucciniomycetes > Pucciniales > Pucciniaceae > Puccinia > Puccinia sorghi. The sequence goes on from LAVV01009146.1 coordinate 18,801, forward strand.
AATTGTTCCAAGATCATTGCAAAGAGCGACGTTCCAGCCTCCTGAGGTAAAACTAAACAAAGACAAGAGGACTTGTCAGTGGGAGTCTATTCTGGTTGGGGAAGCAAATTTAAAAGAATAGGCAGAGAGACACACTGACCATTTTTACCCCATTGCTTCTCCGAGTTTTTGACTTGGACGGAAGACAGACCATGGTGTGGTTTGAGATGGAATTCATCCAGCACCTCTTCGACTGAGGCAGCATGGGCGTCCTCCATTGGCAGAGAGAGGGAAGATCTGGGTCTGTGAGGTTTTTTCGGCGAGTAGTGTGAGGAGTGTGGTGAATGAAGAAAGTGATGACGATGTCAGTGGGAGAAACGGCAGGACTGCTTTCCACCCGACGGAACCCCCTCTCCACGGGGCAGTCAGCTTTATCTCCCGGACCGCCTCCCACGTGGAACCACCCGGGCTTACACGTCGCAGTGTCGACGAGACGCTGAGACCGCCTTCAATCATGCCACAGCACAATTCATGGGCACAATTGAAGCAGCATGTTGCCATCATAACCATGAAAATATCCTGATCTGACACAGAAAAAATGCTTGCGAGCTGAAGAGTACTCGACTGATATGCCGCTACCCAAAGACTTTGGGGCCAAAAAGCGTTGCGGCCCACCACTGCAGTAATATTGCTTGATTAAAGTCTCAACATCTACAAAAGACCACACAAAAGCTGCTTCCTCATGAGGGAATCAATAACTCCCTCAAATCTAGATCAAAAACTTGGTAGCTTCCTTTTAGTGTGAATCACTTGTTTCATCAACTCCACATTTAATTCCATCATTTCACTTGTGTTACCAGAATCACTACCAACATGATTGTATCAGATTATCACATCTGACATTAAATCTGATGAAAAAATCTGATATTACATCAGACAAAACTGGG